>MU227069.1:1655328-1685222 GCA_018584345.1 Thuja plicata
TAAAATTAAACTTTGATGGGGCAGTTAACAACCTTGGGCACGGTGGGGGAGGAGTGCTGAGAGACCACCATGGCACTTGCCTTCTGGCTTATGCGGGACCTATCAATAACTGTACTGTCACCCAGGCAGAAGGGACTGCTCTTCTTTGTGGGATTAAAATTGCAAAACAGATGAACCTTAGACAACTAGAAATCGAAGGTGATTCCAAAGTAATAATAGAAGCAGTTAAGAGTGGTGCGAGTGCTGGGTGGCGGACTAGTCCCATTATTTTGGAGGTCCGTGAGCTTCTGGAGAGCTTCCAACTTATATCTATAGATCATACCTATAGAGAGGGAAACTTGGTGGCTGACTCACTGGCGGCATTGGGGCTAAAACAAACCAAGCTTAATAGTTGGTTGTTAGTTGGTGATTTACCTCTGATGACTCAGCGTATCATCGAGGGAGAAATGAAGACAATTGTCTAAATGTGCCAGGCTGGAATCTTTATTACATTTCCTTCCTTGATCACATGTTGGCATTTTCGAGTTACCTGTGTGATTATGAAAGACAAAACTCAAAGCCCCATAAAGTTCAATAATTACCTTTTGTTCGTGTGGTGTGACCGATGTCAGTGTAAAAAGGCATTTTTGGCGATTACTGATAGTAATGCTATTATTACTATTTATGTTACCCAGGGATCTGTTAGATTTGTCAGTACGGAGCCGGATCTCCAAAATCCCCAAAACTGGCAGGGTATGTATAAGCCTTTTTTGAAATGGATTTGCAAAAAAGAGCGTTTTTTTATGGCATGCAACTACAGTCGGCTCCCCAAAGATATTCTGACGAGTGCAGACCAGACCTATGATATGGGGGGTAATTTTATCCATATTGAACCTGATAATATTGATGAAGCCTTTACTTCTGATCGTCTGGTCACCCACTATTGCAAGGAAACTGGAATTTGGGGTTTCATTGAACGTATGAAGGGCGGCCATGATGAGAGAATATCTAAACAGTTTGTTTCCTCCTGGAACAACAGAAGTGTCTCGGTGGGAGGCATTCATTTTCAGTTCAATGAGGAGGTCATCGCTGAGGCTACAGGGTTCCCTATGGTGGGGAGAAAGTACAAAAAGACTAGTCAGACTGCAGACCCTACCAGCCTTAAACAATTTTTCAAAGAAGGGGAGCTATCGGTCAGGAAACAGGGGGTTTCAACAGAGAAGAGCTACCGAACTTCTGGCCTAAAATCTGTCTCATCATCATGAAGTACTTCACGCTTGAAGGTAAGTTTATGGTGTTGTACAACTACCACCTTCCTTTCCTAAATCACATTAGGAATAAAGATTTAATCTCCATTCCGTTTTATCTTTTGCACTCTATTGAAAGCAATATCCTTGATATTAAAAGCAACCCGGACAGAGTTATCCTCCACCAAGGCCTCGTCCTCTGTCTTTTCCAGTTTCACAAAGCCATATGCCCGGCACCCCAACCCCCTCTGATATTCAGATGATGCCCCAGGAAAAGCCTGCTGAAAAAGCCGAAAAGACCTCCAACTCCTCCTCCTGGTCCATCCGTATCACCCAAGGGCCTGCGAAGTCTGAGAAAAAATCCCGTAAAAAAAGTATTAAGATCCCCACCCATAAGAAGGGTGGATTGGTGGACTCTTACGTTCCGAACTCTGTGGATTGCATAGAAGAGAAAGGGGCTGACAGCACACCAGAGACAGATTTTAAGCTAAAAAAATAGAAAATTACAGAAACCCTGGTCAATTTAGAGGTGGACCTAAGTGGCTCTGGCCGTAGGAGGTCTAACAGAATAGCCAAAGAGCAATGCAAAATCAAGATGCTGGAAACGGCCTCCAAAGAGCTCTCCCTGACTGAAAATGCCTCCCACTCCACAAATTCTAGAAAGGTTTCCTCGGAAGGCTATATGAGCCCGATTGCTAATACCCCCCTGACCAACCCCCAGAGAACTATGAGTCCTACCCCACCCCAAAGCCCCCACTGTGACCCCCAGGTTAAACCCCCCTCATCTGGAATGGAGGAAAAGTGCAATTTTGCAGGCACTCTCAAAAGTAGGTTTGTGAATATTGACAAGGAAATTGCAGAGATCAAAAAGGGTATGCAGGACCTGACGGAACTCTACAGGAAGACAAACAAATTTGCTCTGAAGGTGATGCATGCCTCGGCGTTGACCCTTTGCAACGTGCAGGAGAAGCTGGCTGACGGCAAACTGGAAGCGAATGAAGATAACAAAGACCTGTTTCTGTTCCTCCAGGAGGAGTGGGCAAGATCCCTGCTGTCCAAACAGCTGGGAGAGAAGAATTAATTTTGTTGCCTATGGTTTGGGTTTTTTTGGCTAGGTGTGTCCCTCGGTTCCCCTGCTCTGTTATGGGGTTAATGTTAAGCTTAGAATTTTGATTTGGTCGAGCCCTGCGTGGCTTAGTGACAATATTTTTGAAGACGCTGTTGATAGTAATTACTCTGGTTTTATCTTTTTAAGTAGAACTGATACTTTTGTTTTTGATAGAGGCAGAATTTTTAATGTCTGTGATAACCTTCTAATCTGCTGTAAGCTTCGTCTAGTGCCATTAATATGCTATTAATGCGCTTCTAGTCCCCTGTTCCACAGGCCAGCACCCTCTTGCTGCTTTTTCTATCAAAAACAAGCAACAAATCATATGATGCCACATCATTGCATGAATAAAATATGTCTTAGTGCACACGTAACAATATCATTTCTTTGGGATTTTTGTAGACACCTCGACAAAAAGAATGTTAATGTGGCATCATATGCAATGATATGACATTGGTTTTGGGGAGGATTCTTTAATTTTAAACTGGTTGTGCCTTTTATTTTTGGAGTTTCGGAGACTGTAATGACCTTGCCAAACAACATTAATTGCAAAATAATGTGACTAACACAATAATATGATAAACTGCTTAGAATTTAATTACTTGCATTTTTCTTTTGTAAACTACTTTAAAAAGATGGGGAGGGTTCTCTAAAACGATGGGGAAGGCTCTCTTACCAGAATTTGATGAAACTAACTTAATGATATGATGTAGAATCAATTTAAAACAATCCACTTCTTAAAAGATCACCTTTTATTTCTGTCTTTGAAAATTCTGGCTCTTGGATAGTTTCACAAAATTTTGGATTCACGATGTCCTTGATTAAAAAATGTATTTAAAGAAGTGACAAAGCTATAAAACATTTCATAAAATAATGGATTTGGGGAGATTCTTTGAAAGCAATTGAGGAACATTTCTGCATGAAAAGAACACAAGTGATCTCCCCACTGTTTATGAATCATGAAGAACATGGAATAAACAATATTAACAACCACTCTTTCATACATTCATAATGTATTTTATGAAGCATTGAAGGGTATCCAGTGACTTAACCCCATAAGCTTTTTTTCTCCTTTGTACCCTAAGAATCATGCATTACATATGAAAACACATCTAAATTCTTATTATACTACAAGTTATTGTGATGTGGTCATTATTAGAATCTTTTCCAACATTAAAAAAAAAATAAAAATTCTTGCCCTATACTTCTCCTATCTTCTTTCTACTAACTCTATCTTCTTTCCACTAACTTCAATTCTCCAACTGGAAGACATTTCTTTTTAAAAACCTCATAATAGACAATGTTTTGTGTGCATGTCATGGTGCTAGATGTCCATGTGGACTCCTATACTCTTATACGTGGCAAAGACTGAATGGTTCGGAGGCAAACATTGGACAGATCGTTGTATATTCGATATACAATTTTATGCTTTAGTGTGCATGGATGCGAGGAGGAGGTAATATGAAGTGTTCGCTTTTCTGGGCAAAGCTTTCAATGACATGTCTCCCAATTATCACACAATATTTTTGCTTCTAACTGTATATATGCTGCGCAATATGTCTCCCTACAAAGTGATTGAGGGGATGACAATAAATTGCAACAAAGAGATTTCCTTCATTAAGAAAGCAGTGAGTTGTATATGTTGTTTAAAGCCTTCCGAGTTTTTGATTCGAGTGTTTTATTTGAAAAATCGTTGAGAATTGAAGTTTTGTTTGCGTAGGAAGGGGTTTAAAGTCCAAGAAGGGGCTATTAATGATGTCACCCACGATGGGTTGTCTGGAAACCTCACTGACTTATTTGATAGGCTTTGGAGGCCTCTCATGCGCAAGCTTAAAATTCCTGCTGCCTTTCTTAGCCCTTACAGGTTTCATTTTTTAATTGTGCCCCATCAATCGGTCCACTGATCTGAATGTTCTCAAGGAGAAATTTGAGCAACCAGATCTTGAAAATCCATCATTGCCATCAGACTTGCCTGTATTGATGTCTTTGTTTCTACTGCTGACCCAGAGAAAGAGACGCCATTTGTTTCTACAGTCCTCAAGGCAATCGATTCCTCTTCTCGCGGACATCCAAAGTTATCTCCCTGCTCTGGCTGTGAATTTATTGAGAAATTCTATGAGTAGCATGGTTGTTCAAGACACCATCGCAACTCTCTAAGATCACAAGCTCTGCAGCAAGTTGCGGACAAAGTGGATTCTACCGTAAACGATCAAATCAAAGCAGAAAAATGAAGTCGGTTTGTCTCATTAAATGCGGCTTGTTTATGTAGCTTGCGTCTGTTTATGAGCGTCGAGGATGAAGTGCAACAAACGATATTCGATATGCCTTTTATGGCTGTAAATTTGATATGATTTTGTGCAGTTGTCAGATTTTATGGCTACAAATTTGATTTGATATGATTCTGTATAGCTATAAGATTTGATATGATTTTATGGCTACAAAGTTAATAAGATTTTATATAGTTGTAAGGTTCGATCCTAGAGAATCAATTAACATCAACAAAATCTATGATCGATGAGCAGTTTCCAGCATGACAAAAAAAAACATCAAATGGTCAAACCACCGTCTAAAAATTAGAAAGCACTGTATTGTGCAGCTGGTCTGGTTTCAAAGCGTCAGACAGGTTTTTAAGAAAAGCTCGCGCAATATAGCCTATCGGCTAAATAAACAAGGAGAGACAAAATCTTGATGCACGCGCACACAAAAGCAATTTGATGGATTCAGCTGGTCATTTCCATGAATTATTAAACAATTTGAAGATGTATAAAGGGTATAGAAATAATATATGAGATCATTATAATGGCGTCTACGTAAGACTTACCTGTAGATTTGACGTTTCTATGTCAAAGGTAAAAATATTTTTATTCTGCCATAATAAAACCAAGGCAGGATAGACTTTAAATATGAATGATAGAAGAGATTTTTTCCTCCTTCACAAGTATCTGATTTCAATTCCATTATCTATGAGATGTGTGCGAGAATATGTATAGATTTCTTGATAGGGGGGGAGGTATAGTAGATGTTAAAGGCATGTCATGTGAAGATGAGGAGGAAGAATTTTAGTATGTTTTGAAAGAGGAGTAGAGGTTTATAGGGTAAGGTTTCCTTGGAAAAGGTTTGAGAGGAGTGAAATATATGTGGTTTGGTAAAGGGGAGCTTGACATTGTTGAAATTGAGTTTTATGAATATGGATGTTATAATTTTGGTTATTATGCATGAACTTTTAATATTAATGGAAGGTGCAGAGAACTCTAAGTGTTTAATAGAGTTATGGTTGGTTAAGAGAGATATTAAGAGTGAGTTTATCAAATATGAAATAGAAGAATGTGTTGAGATTGATGGAATAAATCATTATAGATAAGTTGTGATGGTTCTTAAAGGTTCTTAATTAGTATTATCATAACATAGATTGTGACCCTAGGTTTATTTCATCTAATGTGTTGAGATTGATGAAATCAATCATTTGAATAAGGTGATGGCTACTAAAGGTTCTCAATTAACATTGTCAAAATATGACTTGAGAACATAGGTCACACTTAGGTTTGTCTTAGAATAATCATCGTGAACATGATTGGGGAAATAAAGAAAATGCATCACTCAGGCAAAAAATAAATAATGGAATTTAAAATCATCAATTACCACATATGCTCTTCAAATATTTTACTTATGTAAATATTATCACCCATCTATAATATATGCCATACAATATTTTGACCCATCAAAATATGTTATCTATCTATGTGTCGTATTTGACATTTTATTAAATATTTGGCATGTATCAATTTCTTGTGCATTTTATTTTCCTTTATTATTATCCCCTTAAGATTCGATACATTGACTAACTTCCTTCGATGGATACGTTTGTGACGTTTGTATCAGGCATTACCAAGTCAATCTTTTAGCACATCAAAAAATGTGTTCCAACAGTTGGTATTAAAGCTAGGTCATAGGTTTGAATTTCCTTATATGAATCTTAGGAAGGGATTGTTAGATTAATCGCTAACATCTCCCATCAGATATAAAACATGGACTAACTACCTCCCATAGATTAGTTTATCTCTGAGATTCATGTTGAATCTTAAGAAATCAATCTTCTAACACAATAGCAAATGTATTCAACACCCCTTCCTTCTAAGCATACTACTTCTATCAATTAACGAGATATTCCAACCCATGTAGCCAAAGGACATGACCTATGTCTTCTTTATGAATCAATGCCTCACGAATATACTCTAATTTTCGCTCTAGAGGAGCTTTCAAATCAAACACGAATTATAAAAGTGTAAGAGCCACTTTCTCAACAACATATGTCACATAAGCAATATACAAAAGATAAAGAAGTCGGTCAACTAAGTCAAAAGTCAAATCAACATATCGATAAGTCAAAAATATTTTTTTATATTAATTCAATGAAAAAGTATAAGGTTCGACCAACTTGTCAAACATAATAAGCGAATGCATTAGTCCATAAACAAGAATATTGTCAACCAAACTATCAAATGCACTATCAGTATATTCCATGAAATATTACATCAAATTCAATAGCAATTTTGACAGTCCAGTCGAAAACAATAACTAACAATTGTGAAGAATCTCGACCAACTTGTCAAAAACATCAATGTATGTCAAATAAGGATAGACCAACAAGATCTTAATTTACAAATGACATAGAGATTTTACAAGAATCATAGACTAACTAACATAAGAATGCTAATATTAATACTTTAGACCACTGGGTCGATTTACAAAGAAGTCATAATACATCAACATGAAGACCTTCCTGGTAGGAACTCTACACACCTATTCAAACAAATACATTAAGGGTGAGAATATTGTAGGAGTGTGTTTTAACCCTACCATGAAGCAGTTAGGCTTCCCCAGAATCTTTCCTGACGCAAAAGATACCCAACCCAACTTGAGGTAGTCTAACAAAGCAAAACTAATAGGAGTAATGGAACTTGTGCAATGATGAGGCCATAATTAATAAAAACATGAGCACATAGTATGCACAAATTAAAAATATACCAATAGAAATAATAATTATTTCCTTTGGTTACCATCTCGTAGAATATGATTCAATCTAAAACTCATGGAAACAAAACATAATATGATTTTATGTTATAATCTTGAAGAAACACAAAACTATGTAGTCATGCATGTACCAACATAAGAAAACTTCACTTTATTTATAATATGCAAGCTAAACCTCTTCTAAAAGATCATTCATATAGGGTATACTCAGGCACAACCATATGTCGACAAAAGTACCCAAAGTCTCACAAACATGTCTATTAAGCATGACCCTTGATCAATAAGTATACAAATAAGATTGCACATATACTTAGTATTGTCAAATTAATTGAATTCAAAGATAAGTCAACACATAAAATCCATGACCCTTCTTTTATGAAAATTCAATTAAAATTATTTAAAGTATTTTTCACACAATTTCTCATTAATTCAACGTATCATTAGCCAATATCCTTTTGTCATTACCAAAATGAATATAAACATGTTTCCTCAATATTTGGGGCATAAATAAATAAATTTTCTCATTGGTCTGAACACAACCAAAATTCAAGAGACTATAGAGAACCTAAAGATTTCCCAACATTATCTTAAAGGTATATTGTTGTAAGCTACTTTTGAATGAAATATCTTTCATAAAGCACTAGGTTATTAGCTATTAATCATGAACTACAAGCTTCAATATTTTTTTTAAGGAAGATTCAAATGAAAACTTACAAGTTCTTTTAGATTTAATCATTTTCAATAATTTATTTCCTATAATCATCAATCATGTCCAAAGTGAATATTCATTTCTTAATCCATGAAACTCTATTAAAGTTATTTCCCCTTGACAACTTGCCACAAACCTTCAAACTCGTATGAATTTCTAATTTTAAAAGTACTAATTCATAAGTGATCAACTGTTACCCTAATTCAATTTTTATATGTGGGTTCCTGATGGCGGCTAGGGTTCCTGGCTCTTCGGCTCCTCTGGCCCCTAGCTCCTTCTACGGTGGCTCGAGGTCCTGGCTCTTCAGATCCTTCGGCGGTTAAGGTTCCTGGATCTACAACTCCTCCAGCCCCTGGCCCCTCGGCTCCTTCTGCGGTAGCTCGAGGTCCTGGCTCTTCGGCCCCTTTAGCGGCTAGGGTTCATGGCTCCTCCGGCCCCTAGTTCCTCGGATCCTTCTACAGCGGCTCGGGGTCCTAGCTCTTCGGCCCCTTCGGCGGCTAGGGTTCCTGGCTCTTCGAATCCTCTGGCCCCTAGCTCCTCGACTCCTTCTGCTGCAGCTCGGGATCCTGGCTCTTCGGTCCATTCGTCATCGGCTCGCAAATTTGCTACGGCTAAGACTTCTTTGATTTCAGATCTGAGGGGGAACAAGGATTTTGTTCCTTTTCTGGTTTATATCCCTATATTATCCCTCTAGAGGATGAGGTTGTGAAGGAAATTGATGAGGTGTCCTCTAATTTCTCGGTCCATGACCTTATCTGCAGGTTCAAGGGCTTCTATCTGAGTCTTCCTGACCTTCACTCTTGGATTTCTTGACATTAGGAACCTAGCATTTATAGTACTGTTCACATTTTTCCTATGGCTCAGGGTTTTTTCATAGAAAAATTTGAAAATGCAGCTGATAGGAAAATAATTTTATGTGATCATTTTTTTAGTTGGGATGCTTGATTCATGCTTATGGTGAATTCTTGGCACCCTGACTTTGATCCATCTTCTGAGACTTTCTCCAAGGTTCCCATTTGGGTGCGGCTTTCCTACCTCCCCCTTCATCTTTGGGTGGATTCTTTGTTGGAGGTTGTGGGTGGGGCTCTTGGGGACTTTTCTGATGGTTGATGAGGACTCTTCTGATATTCTTCATTCAACTTATGTCAGGATTTTGGTGGACTTGGATATTTCTAAGGGTCTTCCGGAAAAGATTATGTTGCAACACTCTAAAGGTGCCTAGATCCAATCCCCGGATTATGAAGGGCTACCCTTCAGGTGCATGAGATGTTTTAAAACTGGCCATTTGGCTTATCAGTGTGGCTTGCAAAAGATTAAAAACAAGTCTGCCTCTTGGTGGAAGGGGACCTCTTCTCAACATTACACTATTGGGAAGACTTTGTCTGTCCAAAGCTTTTCTCAGGTGGTTTCTTCTGCTCTAAAGGTTGTTGGGGCCAATGTTCTTGTGTCTGCTGAGGTCTCTTCCCTGGGTGAGGCCTCTCCTATGTCTTCTTCTATTGCCTCTGTCCCTGCGGTGACTCTTTGTACCGAGACTTGTGTTCAGGTCTCTAATGGAGGTGGGGTTGTTGCTTCTCTCGCTGGCAATGCTCCTTTGTTTTCTTCTATCCTGGTGGCTACTAGTTCACTTGTTGAACCAATCCCGTTGGATGCCCCTGGTCCTTTTTTGGAACCTTCTCCTGGCTCTCCAGATTTGGGAGTTTCGGTCCCCGATTTGATCTCTTGGTAGGGTTTGGCCAATAAGGTGGATGTTGGGTGGAACACTGTGAAAGGGAAAAAATCTAAACATTTTCCCACGTTTGAAATGGCCTTTCGATCCCAAAAGGGGAAGAAATGACCCTTCTTGTGGCTTCGTGTGTTGGTTGGTCCTTTGCTGGATACATCTGGGTCGTGGCCTATCTCGGTCTTTGTTCCCGTCATTTTTATGTTAGGACTTATTGTTATATCTTTAGCTTTGTATTGGGTTTCAGGCACCCTTTAAAACCCGTTTTACTAAACCAAAAACTGTGACCCTAATTCTCCAACTTATATCTTGTCCCAGAACTTAATTCTCAATATTTACCACCGACAAGTATCATGAGGACATAAGTATTATAGATTCTTTTACAACCAAATAAAAGTTTTGGATCTATCATACCTATATTGTACTATCAATCAACTTGGGAAAAACCACAAACACTTGTGAAGGCAACAATGTGATGTTATTTTGCCAGTGTAATATTCTAATTTATAAGGACTAGTTGGGATATAATACACTTGTGTAACTTTCTGAGCAATTATGATGGTTACCAAATCAATGGTGGCCGTTTGAAGGACTTGCTTGACACATTAATGAAATTAGTTTAGATAATTTATGTTGGTGCTAGATACCATGCTTGTCAGTCTTATGTGAAATCCGAGCTAAAGTAGAGGATCCACCAAGATAAAAGAAAAGAACACGACACATAAATTGTTTGACAAAGGCCAAATTTCCTCATCAATTTTCATCCTATCCCAGTCACTTCCTGCCTACGTTGAATTGGGAGTTTTCAAAATAGTGAAAAGGCATCTATCAAAGCATAGAGAGCTCGTGATGGTAATCCTCAAGGAATGTGGTCTCACAGATCACATTGATTGCAAAAATATGTACAAAATAATTTCAATAAAATGACCTTAGAAAGCTATCAGGAAAATTCAATTGAATATGTCAATTTTGATAGTCTTTGGCAGCATCCTTGCTGTGTAGGTCAAAGATGGAAGCTTTCTAACGGTATAATGAAAACCATTATTTAAAAAATGGATAGTTAAAAAGAGTTTGCGGCTTACTGAAACCCAGGAAAACTTACAGTTGGTTCGGAAGACTACAGAACAAAAATATTATCCAAATACCAGGCAATAAAAAGAAATTCACAAAAAAAAATAAGAGCACACAAAGAACGATAAAAGAGCTGGTTAGCTTACAAAATACCAAAGATGGGAATTCCCATGCAGGACATTTTTTAATTTACAAACATACATTTCAAGTCACAGCTATATTTGATAGAAACAACAATCTTTCCAAAACTCATTTCTATCAAAGATGTCTAGAAAAGAATTTAGAAACTTGGAAAGACTTAGCAGGAGCATTGGAGATTGGATCTCAAACCACCAATCTCCAATGTTCAACTTCCAATTCTCCTGTTAAGTCTTTACCAGTTTCTCTTCTTTCTTTCATTTTTTTTTATGTTCTCCCCACCAATTCCCACTTCGTGACCTGAATCAAGAACTGGTTTTCCTCTTAAAAACCCCACTTTTCCTAGAACTAGCAACTAACATCTCAAGATGTCCACCCTAGCGAGTTCAACACTGCCTCTTTTAATAAAATCATGTACCTTATAATTCCACCGTAATTTAAAAGGCTTATTAATCAATCTTCTTCCAATAAAATATTTATTTAAAAAAAAAATTAAAATAATTCATCATTTTGATAACGACTTTATTAAAATAAAAAAGATATAACTATTAAAAATTAGGGTTATCACATCCTTCCCCTCTTAAGAAATGCATCTCTATGATGCAACATAAAAAAAAATTAAGCATCATAGAAAACAAAGACATCAAGGTTCATATTCAGCATGTCAAAAATAATTTCTACCAAATTATGTCACACCTACCATGGTAAGCAATTTCAGCTATTGTAATGCATTCTAACTTTAATTTTTGTAAGCATTCCTGAAAATAATTAAAGATCTTACACATGCATCAAAAACCATTTCAAAGCTACTATTTAGGCACAGGTCAGGAGTACACTGGTAGAGAAATTGATCAAGAGGTTGGTTCTTTTTATGCATTCAAGCGTGGACTTTCTGTGCAGGAAGAAATTTCGAATCGGAACATTGACGACATCACTGTTTGGAGAAACGGCAAACATCTGTCGACGGAACTGCAAACATTGTTTGTACGTGAAGTGTTTGACAGAATGCCCAAACAAAGGAAGTCTGAAGAAATGAAATAGCGGCATAGATTTGTGCCTGTCTATGATAACACAGAAACTTTGGAACAGCGTACAGACATTCCTCATAGCACTCGAACTATTCGATAGAATGCCTAAAACAGTTGTCAATGCATGCAATGCAATGGTTGCATGATATGTACAACATGAATTTTGTGGAAAGGGGTTTAGAAACTTTTGAGCCAATGCAATTAGCGCTATAAAATTCCACACAGCAAATCATAAACAATGCACATGAACTGTTTGACAGAATGTTCGATGCAAGGGAGTGAAAAGAAATGAATGCAGGGTGTATAAAATGGACTTAATGGAAAGGCTTTAGCAACATCAAGCAAATGTAATTAGCAGGAGTAAAGCCAAATGCCATGAGCTTTGCAAAAATCCTCCTAGCCGCACCAATATGGAAGTATATTGAAAGGGATATGTGCATAAATCACAGAAGGATTTGGGCAGAATGTTGCTGTTGCAGAATACTCGATGCATGTAAACTAAGCAAGCAGAGACCACATAAATGAACTATTTGTTCAAATGCCTCAAAGAACCATGGCGACAAAGTATGAAGTGAAACTGTTTAGCAGAATACCTCACAATAATCTTATTTTATGGAGTATAATGCTTGCAAGCTGAGCACAAAATAATGTTCATTGGAAAGAGTAAAGGTGACTGTTTCAGAGGTGTTTATCCTATGTTACCCCAGGTTTCTGAGACGGATTTTTTTTTCTCGGAGCAGGGGCAACAGTGAAAACAGCTATATAAAAAATAGGGAAAATTTTAAATATATAGGGAATTTTTAAATATTCATATAAAAACATGGATAACACATACGTATATAAATTATAGAAAAACTGAAACATTAATTTTGCGCGCCCCTGAATAACATAGTGTTTATCGTAAACATCATTTAAGCATGATCAACATTCCTATTGAGATTTTTGGCAAAGATAAATGAAACAATCTGAAAAGTAGGCTCGCGCTACAATAAGAAGTTAATTTTGCAAATGTGGGAGCATCGACAAACATGTGACCTGTTTGATAAAATACCTCAAAAAGAGAATCTGTGCAGAATGTACAGGCAAGCATGTTATTGAAAATAATATAGGAATTTTCATGCAAATATGTTCAACATATATGGAATATTTGCAAGAATACCTCAAATTATTGTCATTTGGTGGAATGCAATGTGTATGGTTTCAACAGTGATAAACAGTTATTGCTAAGTGAATGCATGTTTTTTCAGATTGATATTGAAATAAGAGAGAAATGGTAGAACTCAAAATACAGTGTTGTAGAAGAAGTCCCATGATAGTTTCGTGATAGTTCCTTGACCGAAAACAATTCTATCTGTTTATATCAACGTGAAATACAGGTATTAGGGATATGAATTTATGTCTGTACTTGAAAGTACCCTTCCTCAAATTTCAGGACATGTTAGTTTTAGAAGTTTCTAGGATAGCATAGGAGAGGGAAAAAGGTCTCCTTAGTCACAAAAGATACTTGAAAGCAGTTTCGCTCATGCAACTGGTTTTCCCATATCACTCCAATGTTTGGATCTAGTTCTTGAGTGGGTGAAGTTGTATAATCCTGAAACCAGGGAGATTAGAAGGATTGATGACAAGTTCATTGTCAAGCTAGAGAATGTCTCATTCAGCATCATTTTCAGATTGCCAGTCAAGGACCAGTTCGTGCAGATAAACCAAGAGACTAGACAACAATATTTCCTTAAAAATAAACATCAATGTCTCAATACTATAGCAAGAAATTGGTTGCAGGCTGCAAAGAAAGGAAAGTCTCGGTTGCCCACAACCATACCTAGAACCCTCTTTGTAGAAGAAATGTCCAATATATTTGTGTTACTTCACAGGTTGATGGGGATTTAAAGATTCCAGTGAGTTCGAACAATAGATGTACAAATTCATATATGTCACATGTAAAGGAAGACAATTTATTCATTGGGGAAGTGTCATTTGTATGATCAACTAATTTGTTTTAAGCAAAATCAGTATTTTTACATGTCTTCTTTCCTCTTTTATGCAATTGCTAGTATGAGGACATGGTCAGAATTAACTATATATATATGTTAGAGTAAAAATGTATTTTATGTTCACTTATTAATTAAATCATTATTGATTTAATTGATTAAAGTCGCCTTTTTACCTCTTGTTCATTTAAGCTAAACTTTAGGCATGCAATAATTAATTTCTTATTACTTATTCATGCAACCTAGGTTTTTCCACCATCTTGGTGTTCAATCTCCTTTATAAGGATTGATCCCTTTGTATTTTACATACCCTCTCTGAATGAACAATTTGTCTTTCAGAACATTCTCATCTCCAAGCTTCTCATTTGTGACAGGTTTTTTGCACGTAGCGGATCTTCGTGGTTGAATTCTATGAATTCTAACATGGTATCAGAGCCTTGCTGCTACAACCCGTTCTTGAGTATTTGAAGTTTTTTGGAGCTTCGAGTGTTTCAAGCTTTTTTCAAGCGTTTCTTGTGTGGATTTGAAAGAAATTTATTTTTTGGAGCACTTTGGACAAAAATTGACATCAAGGTTGAGTCCAAAAGACCCAAATCCCCCAAAATCTATATAAGGCACGACCGTTTTTGTCAAAGTTACAATCTGAGGCAAAAAAAATTTGCCTACTCTGCCCTGGCACAAAAATTGAAATAAAAAACTATAATAAAATATTAAAAAAATTAATTTTAATTATCTTTTTTGGGCTAAAAATAGCGCCCACCGTTCGAAAATTGCCGTGCCATCGAGTGGCCACTGCAGAGCGCCTTGGCGGGTCCGCCCACCGCCCAGCTCCATTGGCTGCTCTGCCACTGGTTGACTTCGGCGGGTCCGCCCACCGACCACCGCCTATCGCCACTGCTGGATGCACAGCCGACCCGCCACCAACAACACCGCTTGACGGGCTCTCAGCCCCCGCCGGCCCCTCGTGCCTCCTACGACGGTCCTATAAACAACTGCGGGCTAAACCTTCAGCCCCCTATACGCTCCATATGCCCAGGGGCCCGGTTCTTTCAAGCCCTAGGGGCTAAAACTTTATTTTTTGAGATTTTTTGACACACCTTGGTTGTTTTGGCTCTATCTAGAGAAAACGGAGGCCAATTTTTGACTTCCATATGCCGTCGGAAAGCTCTTTCCAAAGCGGATGTCTTTTTGAAGGTTAGATTATCTCATTTTGCTATCAAACTAGCATTTTATCCAGTCAAAGAGGGGTCTTCTTTTCAGCACTTCCTAGCCTCTAAAATGAGAAAACAAACTCTATTTTTTGCTGATGAACAGGCGTCGAAAAGCTCTTGACAAGCCCAATTTAGATCTAATCTCCTTTTGGGAAAAATTGACCAGGTATTTTACACATTTATTCTGTAGCCTTTCTTGCACTATTTCTGCTTCTAGCTTTTCAGTTGCACAAAGGTTTGGTTTCTCTCTCTATGGGGGGGTGTTTTCTTTTTTGAGATATATTACAAAGAGAACTCCAAAACAAACAAAACACAAACCCTTCTGCATCTTCTATCTAGTTCTGAAAGAAAACATATAATAAAGCAGGCTAAGGTACGACATGGCAGATTCAACATCAATCGAGCTTCTCACTCCACACAATTATCATTTGTGGAAGTCCCGTATGACTAGGCTTCTCCGGTCATGTGGGCTATGGTCTTGTTTGGATCTTATTCAGCCTATTTTGACTCATCCCTACGAGGTCATGCAGCACAGAAATAAGATGGATGAGGCCATGGGTGTTCTCTCTTTGCATGTTTCAAATAGTCTTCTTTTTCACCTTGATAGTTGTGATACTCCTATTGTGATGTGGGAGAAGTTCCAAACTCTCTTTGGCACCATTAATGAGTTCTGGGTACTTCAAATCGAAGCAGAACTAGCATCGATGGCTCCTGAGACATTTACCTCTATTCAGGATTTCTTAACAAATTTTAAATCTACGAGGTCTCTCTTACATGGTTGTGGCAAACATAAGATATCTATACCGAATGTATTTATCTGATACTTTCCAAAATTTGTGGTTCTTTTCAGATATTCTCTTCTACATTCCATGCTACCATGGATGCTTTGGGTCCAAGGTTTACCATACCTACTTTTGATGTGTTTTGTGATCGCTTAACTCGTGAGTAGGCCAAGCTCTCTCAGCTTGATTGTCTTTGTGGCTCACAAAAACAAGCCTTGGTTGCCCACCCATCTACAGAGATTCACAAGCCCAAGCCAAAGAAGGATTCAGCAAGCAGTGAGAGTTCCTCCAAGCCACCTTCTAGATCTGATTCCAAACCCCATCCCAAGTATGGGAAATCTTTAAATTCTGGTGAGTCTTCCTCCAAGACATGCAAGTTCACTGGTGAGCCTTGCAGTTTTTGTGGCAAGGAAGGACATCCAGTCTCCAGGTGTTGGAAAGGCTTAGAGGCTTTAGAGGAAGCTATGTAGTAGAGTCATATCTCCTCACCTCAGTCATCTTTCTCTTCCATAGGGAAGGGACACACTCTTACTGCACAAGCTTTATCTTCTAGCACCACTTGGATTATTGATTCCGGTGCCTCTCACCACATGTCTCACTCTCAGTAGCTAGTCACCACACTTGCCCACAGTGATACTTCACATATTGTCATTGGTGACTCTACTCAGCTTGTAGTTACAGGATATGGTACTGTCTCATTCCCTGGAGGTTGTCTGTAGGATGTACTTCTTGTTCCTGACATTTCGACACACCTCCTCTCAGTTTTTCAGATTTGCCATTTGTTGACGGGGTTTTGTTGATCGGGTCCGCCAACAGTCATAAGTTGTCACCAGGTACCAGGGTACCGGCCAACTCTGCCTGCAAAGGTTATCTGGGGAAGTGAGATTCCCCGGACCTCGAAGCACCTGGGTGTTGGGTCACGATGGTGCGGGGCTCGATTGGGGGAAGTGATTATTTTCAAGGGGGATAGTTGGTTTCTTCAACTCATTCTCTCCAGGGATTCAGGAAGGTGAGGTTTCTCCAAGCATTCTACACTTAGCAAATAAACTGAAAAAGATTCAGCAGGGTTAGAAGTACTTCATCTATCTATAGTAATGCTTAAACATTCAAAACATCACTAGTGCTCTGATATACTACACTAAATACTGAAGGAATACTCAACCATCAGTTCATATTTCATCAGTAGCAAGGGAAAAGAGGTCGTTAAGCTACTTAAAATATCAGAGCAGAAGACATAGAGAACATAAAGCATAAAATACCATTAACTTAGAAGTTTGAATGCCAACAACATCATTGCAAGAACTCTCCCTTCTTCATTAATATTTCTTCCAGAAAACACTGGTACGTGATACAATGGTGGCCCCAAGGGAGCATCTAACTACTGAAAGCATAAGAGACCAATAAGCCTTGAGCTCTGCAACTGAAATTAAAAATACTCTTTCTCTATTACTGTGGATAGCAAAATCATCAATTTTTCTGACCCTTGGAAAAGGGCTGGACTTACTATTTATACACATTTTCATCTAACCCTAACCGTAACCCTATTTTACATTACACTGCAATAAAATATAATATCCAAGGGCCGGTACTACCTGCGCCACCCTACAAAATACCTCGAGATGGAATAGGCCTGACATGTCAGAAGAATAAGACAAGAAGGTAGAGTAGAAGAATCAGCCTCGAGAAGAGAGCCGGGAAAGAGAAGGAAGAAATTTGATCCCCGGGGATCGAGGCTACACAACTCATAAATGAGAAATGCGGCACCCTGTCTCCAATGTGCCAGGTGTACATCCAAAGAAGCACCTCGAGAAGACCATCTGTCAGAAAGCCAACTGTTTGATCCGACGTTCCTCGATGTAGCCAAATACCCTCTGACAGTCTTTATTAACCGCTTCTAAAAGTGACTAGTTGGCCTCAAGGACCGGGACACAGATCAATTGAAAGAATACAAAATTTAGGATTCGAGACTCTGGGATCTGGGAACTTACGTTCCAGAAGAATAAAGAATACAAAATGTTTGGGTTTTCTCTGGCCTCCGGAGAAACTTTATTGTTTCTTGTTGTCATTGAAGGTTTGGAGAAGGCAGGAGATTTCATCCTCATCAATTTCTTTGAGGCTAGATTGTCGGTACTTAGCTGCTTCAATTTGTTCCCCTAGCTCCAGAACATTATTCTTGAGCTCATCGACCATTTTTTCCGCGTCATGGCCACTAAGGACCATACGAGTTAACCCTGTCATTTGAGTCTCGTCCAGTCCCTCCGAGGATTCATATTTGGACTCCATTAATTCATCGAACTTACCCAAAACATACTCCTCCGGAGTGCATATATCAGTGTTGAATGAGTCAGCTTCGGAGACCTTTGTAACAAATGCCTTGTACATATTTGAAGAATATTTAACTATGTTGACTTTATCATGTAGAACCCCTACCAGTTGCTTGAGTACCTCTAATGTGAGGTCAAGTTTGGAGTGCTGGGTCCTCACAAAATCAAATGATTCTTCCCCTAGAATCCCAGACTCAAAGACCATTTCCTCCCCAAGGCTGAGGAGTTCTTCTAGTTCTACCTTCCATGCCTCGTAGTTTTCCATATCACCCTCCCAAATGTTAAGGATGGTTTCTGCTTGATGTAGGACGTGTCGAGCCGCATATAAATCTAGAAGGGTGGATACTAGGAAACGTTGGGTGTTTCCTACTTGCAGAGTGACCCACTCATCGACCGCTTGGGCCTTCTTCTTCACTGTTCGTAGGGAGTCAATGTCGCTCTGCATTAATGGTGCATCAGATGTGGAGGCCTCCAGAGGAATGGCACTAATAGGCCTGGCCAGCTCAGTAAGAAATCCCATAAGGTTCATTGTCTTTTCCTTCTCCACCTTGAGCCTTTGGGCCTCTTTTTTGTATCGGGCCTCCACGGCTATGGTCACCTCTTTCAACAGGTTCACTTCACACTGTTTACCTCTTTTTCCTAGTGATATCTTAGTGATATCATAATCTTCAGCCTCGGTCGTTGCCTCATCAATGTCTGGGGAGGTATCGCAACAATGACAACTATTTCTCCTCCCAGCCCAGTTTGAAGAGTATGAACCATCCAACCTTTCTTGGCCTTTGGTGGGCCCTAGACCTAAGCCATCATTTCAGCTAGGGAGAGGTGAGTCCTCAGGGTGGACGGGGCCTTTCTCTTCTTTCTTTCAGCTAACCACTGAGGCGGTAGGGGTGGCTTATTTGCCAAAGTCTGTTCTTTCAGCTCTTCCCTGGTGTCCTATTGTTACGCCTCCTTAGTGGTGTGAGTCTCACTCGTGCCTTTCTCTTTATCTTGGGCTTCATCAGGAACATTTCCCCTGGCGACGTTTGTTTCTTTAGCCTTGTCCTTTGTATCTTTAGTTTCGTTTGGACCTTCATCAGCTGTCCCGGGGGTTTCCTCCTCTTGTTGTTCTTACTCTTAGGCCTCTGTCGCTGGGATCTCTTCTTCTTCTAATATATCCTTTGGTAATAGGGGAGGTACCGGGCTAAGATTTAACATTTGTGGCGCGGTTATTACTTTCCCAAAGGTTACTCCAGGGAGTGGCGCTTGGAACATGGCGGCTAAGGTTACGGTTGCTCCTGTAGGTCCGGTTCCCTCAGCAGATGCCGCTTGTTTACTCTGCTTTTGCTGGTCCACCCCTGCATCTCACATCTCTGGAATCTCAGAAGCAATCTCCTGCTCCACCTCATCTTTTTCCATCTTTTCTTCCTGCTCTTCTGCAGGTCTTCATTCCTCAGCTTCCCCTTCTGCTGGGACTTCAGCCTCCTTTTGCTCGATGTCCCCCTGTAAATTTCCAAACTTGTCAGTTGCAAATATATCATCGAACTCATCCTGCGGAAGAGGGTTGGCTAGGACATCGGCAGGCTCTGGCTCCTTTTTGGGCTCTGGGGAGTCAGAAGAAAGGATCTCAACTTGTGGAGTCTGGGGCATCCCTAACTCTGGCTCCTTCTTAGGCTTTGGGTCAAGCCTCCTCCTTCCCTTGGTAATCAAGGGCAGCCACGCATCTCTTATTGTTTCTTTCTCCGCTAGGTCCACCCCTGTTGCCTTAACCATCAAGGCTGCTAGTGAAGGGGAGGAGGGGGGAAGAATAGGTCTGGCCATTGACGCCAGGGTTGCCAGCCACATGATTATCCTGTCTTTCATCTGCTAGGAGGCTGCCAGTGACTGCTTTAGCTGTTCCTTTATGGGGACTTCTTGCACTGGAGGAGTTATCATTATTCCTTTCCCTTTATCCGCTCCTTGTGAAGAAGTCCTGGCCCCTGGGGTTTCCTTTGGTACTGGCTGGGCCGCTCGACAGACACTCCCGGGGCACGCCTTTTTGAAGTAGGCATGGCTGCGTTCGACCACCTCACGGGTGAAGTCCTCAATGGTGGGCCCTTCCTGGGCATCCTAGTTTACTTATGGGAGGGGTATCATATCAATCCCCTTTGCTTTGTATTGGGGATCTATCATGGAGCCGGCGTCTGAGAAGTCCTCCGAGAATCTCTGAAGCTTCAATCTTACCATCGTACCTACGGTCATCCTGATGTAGTGCCAGCTTTAGACCTCTACGTCAACCTATCCGTCTTCCAAAAATTCCTCCATATGGTATTGGTGGGGCTATGATGCCCGGGGAAGTGTCGTTGCAATCTTGCCATGCGGATCAAAATGCTTCCGCGCTAAGTAGAATTCTGCCAAGTTATAGCTTTTTAGCTCATTGTTCGCTTCTTTGGCGGTGGCCAGACTGCATGAATAATTTTCACAAGTGATTGGGAATGGAATATTAGTTACCTTCTTCAGGGCATAGAAGGCATGTAGCTCCATTATCTTCTTGCAATACTCTAGGAGAATTATCTTGTCCCCGCAATGTTTGGGCAACAAGTAGGGTTTCCCAGAGAAATTGGTCACCCTTATGTATGCATGTTTTTGAAATTGTATGTAATAATGTCTGTAACTTCAGACCAAATTCATCACCTCTGTGGACAGGCGGTATCCTGCATCCCGGGTGGGTGTGAGTAGGTGGTAGTAAACGAACATGTCGTTTACTTGGCAAAAACTGGAGAAACTGGCCTCCCATTAAATCTGTGGAAAGTAGTCCCAAGGGGCCTTCTGACCCAGGCCGATCCTGAGTACGCCATTGGTGAGTAGCCCATTGGTGTGGGGTCTCTGCTATGCCAGGGCCCAAAGAACATAAGAAGTCATATAAAACTTCTTCTTCTTGGCCAGTTGAAGGAACTGGGAGTCGACATGATTTGAAATTATGGCCGCCCAGTCAAAAAACTCCCCTATTGTACTTATACCAAGCAAGAAGTAATACATCCACCCAGAAAATTCTCGGGCATGTTGTTGCCTGAAGACCTGGCATAGTGCTATCATCCCCATCTGGATGCTCTCTTTGAACTCGGACCTGGGGATCTCTAGCTTCATCCTCTTGGGGTCCCTCTTCGGGACTTTGAGCCAATTATTGTTCATATATATACGGGCCGCCTCCTCCAATTGCTTGAATTGGGCCAAGGCATCAGATCAGATGACCACGGTTGGCTTGGTGAATTAAAGGATTCCTAAGCTCCTCTGGAAGGTATCAGGGTCGAGAGACACTAAAGGAGTGGGGTACCTGGTTGGCTCTGAGGGTGCGAGCATAGCAGCCCAAACAGATGTGTTGTAAAGAGACGCAACCATGAGAATAAGCTCCGGTGACTGCACCGAGCATGGGAAGCAAGTTGCTTTAAGAATCCCAGATTTTCCACTTTTGATGGCTAATGGATCCCCGGCCTGCCGTTGGATGTACATCATTTTTACCAAGGCCTGCATTTCAGGCCATGTCCCAACACTGGTGTCGGTAATGAGCTGGACCTTGGACTCAATCTTTGAGCCCATGATAACACTGTCTCTTACATATTTCATGCTTAAAGGCATCTTTTCCAGAGCCTTCTCCATTTTGGATCTAACTGCCGCTCTGGTACTTGTCATAGATGGAAGTTTCAGACTCCCAGGTGGCGAAGATGCGGATGCTTCAGACATGTTCAAAAGTACTGCTCCAAAAACCTGCACGACAAGGCGACTGTCAGAATGTATAGATAAACAAAAACTCTAGGGTCTAAAGATCTCACCGTCGCAGTGTCTGCTTTCACTGAAAGGTCAGCTTAGTTCAAAAACTTCGGGAAGCATATATATATTGCGAACTTAGAAATTTAATAAACGCCCGTGTTCGGGGATTTTATCACACTTAGTAAAAGGACACAGGGTGGGTGATGGAAGGAAACTCGGAGCCTGGGGAGGTAACTGTTGGTAGAGATGTACAAAAAGTGAACCGTCAGACCCACGTGGGCACCACGTGGGTGAGTAATAAATGGGAGTTATGGCGATGACGGTAGAGCCAACTGTCCAAATGCGCAAAAAGTGAAGGCCACTTGGACAAATTTAAATGTGTGCATGGGACATAAATGAGGGTCAGGCTAGTTTACAGAGGAGAGAAAAAACCACCTATTTGAAACCAGCCGAGAGCCGAGTTTCAAACAGGCGGTATTCTGCATAGAGCAAGCTTGCATGGCTAAAAACCAGAAGCGAATGCACAATGGCAAGCTCAATAGACTACCTAGCAGAATATGCACAAAATATACACACTTATACATGACAGAGTTGAAGGAGATATACACATGTAAACTGAAAGGATATACAACAGATATACACCAAACTTACATATATACAGAAAGCACAGAGCAGGAACTCACAAAAATTAGACAATGTACAGAATACTTACAACTATCTACACCATCTACAAAATAGACTACACCTGCACAGAGGGCGAACAACCCTTTGGCAGAGCCGACACACCAATGGGTGGTGAACTAGAAAGAAATGCAAGACAGAACAAAACGAGACAACACAAAAAGGAAACAAAACTAGAAAGAAGGAAAGCCGAGCGGGAAGAAAGGCACCAACCTAAAAATGAAGAAAAGGGCAGTGAAAGGAAATCACCACGGACACTCTGTGATAGCTCCAACTGTTAAACGATCACAACTCGCCACCACCAACCACTCACAATCACTCAGAGATGCTCAAAATGATTAGCACTAGATTATCGCTAAATTGTTGTAAATTTCTCTAAAATCGCTCTGAAATTGCTCTGATTTCTTAAGTGTTTAATCATGGTAAATGTGAAAATGACAAGTAACTTCTATTTATACCCATGGTAAAAAGCAAGTCACCTTTCCGCCTGCAAACTCCGGACAGATAGACCTCCGGACTCTGGGCCCGAGGATTCGATGCGACGATACCATCTTACGGGAAGAAGACATCGCGGCGAAAAAAAAAATAATTTTTGGAGTCCAAAATCTAGCTCCTGACTAAGGATGACCAACTCCGAGACCGGGGTCCTAGAGGCACAAGAAACCAACAAAATAAAGAAAAATCATGGGGAAGGAAACCCTGGAGAAGGAAAACAAAAAGAAACAAAGAAAAAGACAAGGCAAGAGCCAAAAGAAGAAAAGCAAAAAGGGGGGACCCAACATTTTGCACACAAAATTTAGGGACGTGGATGTAGAGCATAAAAAATGGTGACTATCTGGGATAAATTACTTATCACATTTGAGAACTACAGAATCTCTGGTTAGCAAAAACTAGAACAAGTCGTTACTCAAAGTATCTTACAAGCAAAGAGTAACATGTCTCAGAAAATCCGGCCACACGGGATCCAGTCCATAGTCTCTTCATCAGTGGTGGAGTGTGTGCTTTGGAAGGAAACCAAGCTGATGACCTCTGGGAGGAGTAGAGAAGAGGCACTAATTACATCGAACCACAAAGTCATCAGATTTGCCCATTTCTCCCAGAGACCGGAGCTTCATCCAGCTTCCCTTTTCTTTTATTTTGTATACCTCTGAGTGGGAGGGCGGTACTTCTTTCACCATTAAGCATAAGCTTAGCTAAATTTAATGGCGGTACTTCTTTCACCCTTCCACCTATTTCATATGTTGAGTAGGGGATAAAACTCTGGACCTGGAAAGAATTCTTTAAAATTTCAGACTTGGGTCAACCAACTAGTACAACTGATCTACCCTTGGTGTGTTTGATTACTTGTTTCTCATTTTTATTTCACTAATTACTAGACTTCCAGAAATAAACCCGATGGAGATTTCTCAAAATATACCACCAAGCCTATAAAACAACTCTGGAGACCGGACCGATTCCACTATACTAAAGATAGATTCTTAAGTTCACCATGCTAAAGACAATATCTCAGAGACCAGATGTTATGCGAAGCATTCCAATCCTCACAAGAGGAACAAAACGTCGAAACCCAAAAGGAAACAAAAATAGAAACAACCAAGGAAGAGGGGTTGTCCTGAAGGAAAACCAACAAGACTATTTACAAGGCATAGTACCTCCCAACAAGGCACCAGGAAAGAAATATCTACAAACAAAGGACTTTACATAAAATACAACTTTGGGGAAACTTGCCTTATTCAAAATAATGTTTGAGAAACTTTCCATTAACGGGCAATGGGACAGGTTCCCCAGTCATGGTGTTAAGGTGGTAAGTGTTTGCCCCGTAGATTTTTGAGATTAAATATGGTCCGAGCCAGAGCCATTGGAACTTAGTGTGCTTTCTTTTCTTTTTCCGGGCCTTGTCCCACAACAAGACCAAGTCCAAAATCTAAAAAGCCTTGTATTGGGCTCTGTATTCAAACCATAATTTTACCACTGCTTGATGACACGTGAAATATTCAAGGGTTGCATCTCGTTGTTCCTCCATTCGCACTAGATTTAGGAGCCAAACCTCCACAATGTTGTCCCGATTGCTGAATTCCTACATAAACTGCAAAACTGGGATCTGTAAGTTGATTGGGAATACTGGGTTCTGGCCATAAACCAGATGGAATGGGGACATCCCTAGGGCGGCCTTAATTCAAATGTGATCCGCCTAGAGGGTGAATCTCAACTTTTGGTGCCAATCTTGAGGATTTTGTTCTAGCAGGTATTTGATCACTTCAAGTAGATTTTTATTCGTAGATTCAACAACACCATTTCCCTAGGGGTAATAGTTGCTGGAAAAATTTAGAGTGATTTTTTGATTGTAGGTCCACTCGAGTAATTGCACCAAAGAAAATTCCGGACCATTGTCACATACCAAAGCAAAGGGCATTCCAAACCTTGTGACGATGTTCTCTTCTAGAAATTTGATAACTACGTCTGCTATGTTATTCTTGCAAGGTATAGCTTCAGACCACCAGGTGCAGTAGTCAGTAGTGGTTAGGATGTACCAGTGGTTGGTGGACAAGTTGGGTTTGATTTCCCCAATGAATTTGAATACCCATTGGGCGAAGGGCCTAGCCTCGAAGACTGGCTGTAAAGGCATAACTGGGTTACGCTCATGATGTGCTGTGGTTTGGAAAGTGTGGCACACCCGAACATGAGTGTAAACATCTATAAATATACAGGGCCAATAGTACCTAGCCTGAAGGATCTAATGGGTGGTGGCGTTGGATGAGCCATGCCCAGTTCTAAACTACCCGTGAATATTATCAATCATCTTCGCAGCTTGGTCTCTGTCAATGCACCAGAGGTACACTCCCTCATAGTTCCTACGGTAAAGCACAGAGTTTTTAACCATAAAGTGAGCACTTTTCAGTCGTAGGGTGTGGTTTTTATTGGGAGGTAACCGCTCCGGGCATTTGTTGTTGAGAAGTAAGTACACCAGATCTGTGTACCATGGGTCTCGAGTGATGGACTCCACCGTGTAAGTTTGGCATTCTATACGGGGAGTCTCTTCTGCCATCACTTGACTCAGTCCCTGACCTCGGACTATCTTTATGGGCTGCATTTCTAAATCATATTCCTAGAGGATGGCCATCCATTTCCCCCATCTTTCACCCAACTCACTCTGCATCAGCAGAGACTTCACGGCTTGGTCCGGGATGATAGCATGCACTTTGCTCCAGAGAGTATAATGCCAGAATTTCTTCACAGCGTGAACAAGAGTGAAAGCCTGCTTTTCCAGTGATGAATACCTGACTTCAACATTCTTGAAGGGGGAGCTCATGAAAGCTATGGGTCATTCTTCCCCTTCAACCTTTTGAGTTAATACCGCCGCGGCAGAATGTGGCAGAATGTGGCGAAGCAAAGGAGTAGATGTAAAATGGGAGGGAATAGTTTGGACTAGCCAGGACAAGTGCCTCCGTTATGGTTTGTTTGATTTGGGCGAAAGCCCGCTTTTCTTTAAGACTCCACTCAATCTTGGTATCCTTTTTCATCATCTTGTTGAGTGGCTTAACTATCTCGGTGAATCCAGTGATGAACCGCCAGACAAAGTTGATCTTTCCAAAGAAAGACCGCATCTCCTTCTTACTACCAAACATTTGTAAGTTTAGTAGCGCTTCAACTCTCTCAGGGTCAATGGATATGCCCCTCTCAGAGATAATATGCCTGAGCAACTTCCCTTTGGTGACTCCGAATATGCACTTCTTGGGGTTGAGGGATATTCCATACCGGCAACATCTCTTGCAGATCTGAGAAAGATGGGCAGAATGGTCACGCCTGTCCCTAAAATTGATGGTCAAATCATCCATATAGATGATTATGCACCGATTCACAAGGCCCTCGAATGCAATGTCCATGGCCTTTTGAAATGTGGCCCCTACGTTAATCAAACCAAAGGGCATCCTCCTGTATGCAAACGTTCTCCACTTGGTGGTAAACGCTATTTTCTCTCTATTCTCGTACTTAACCATGACTTAGTTATATCCAGAGTACCCATCCAAGAATGACATCATTTGGGATCCATTTACTATCTACAACACCTCATCCAACGAAGGGAGAGGGTGATTATCTTTCTTGGAGGCCTTATTCAAGTTTCAGAAATACACGCAAAGGAAAATTTCACCGCTCTTCTTTCTCACAGGGACCAAATTGGCAACCCATGTAGTGTGCCAGATTTGAAAGATTATCCGGGCTGACAGTAGTTTTTCCACCTCTTGACGAATTAGCGGCTCGATCAGTGGGTTGACTGGTCATTGCTTTTGCCAAAAAGGCTTAGCATCAAGCTTCAGGGGAATAGTATGAGTCATAATGGATGTGTCGTATGTTTTCAAATTCTCATATCCCCACGCAATTACGTCTATATATTCTCAGAGAACTGTGAGAATCTTCTCCTTCTCCTCAGGGGAATAGGAGGTGCCAATGTGTATCATCTTTTCTTCACAGGGCTGGCCGATGTTTACCTTTTCAAACTTTCCTCCTTCAAAGGAAGATGATATCTTTTATCAGGCCTAAGGGTCTGAGTCGAAGATTCGTTCAAGCGCAACCATCCCCTTCGAGATGGTATTAGTGGGTAGGTCCATGATCCCATCATCTTCGTCACCCTACCCAGTATCATCATGGTCTCATTCCTCCACTGTCTGGTCTTCAAAGAAACCAACATTGGCCATGAAGGCTTGGATATGTTGATCGTCTTCAAAAACTTGAAAGTGGGTGACATTATCTGGAATGGACGGGGTGGGGACCATCTCAACTAAAAATCTCCAAAGTCGCGAGCCAGCCATGGGCTTAAGTGTGCTAGCAGAAATGGCAAGGGCATCCGGGACATAGTTTCTATTGGTTGTGTTCCTTGTTTTGGCAGTTTTCCTCAGTTCTCTGTTCTTCTTTCTATGATTTGGTGTTTAAAGCAGCTGTCTCGCAGTCTTTTTGCTTTGTCTATGTCAAGTTTTCAAGTCTGAACCTATCTTAATTTATGAAAAACTATGAAACCCTAAGCCTTCCAAGTGTTAAAAGTTGAAGAACAAACCCTAAGTCTATATCACTTATGTTTCACTGTTGCTTTTTCTGTGCACTTAAATCATGTGTTTTATTTAGATCGCTTAGTCACGTTACTTCAATCTGATATTCCCTTATCTTTCCCGACTTAGCGATTTCCTTTTGTCACATGGTCTCTTTTAACTTTAGAATATTCCTTTGGCATTCCTAGACTCTGCGATTTCTTCATGTCGTGTGGTCGCGAGATAAGTATGTAAGAAAGCATTATGTAGAAGGGGCCCACTTATTAGTCGGGTAATCGTAAGAAATTCTTAATAGTTATTAATGTCTTCAGACTTCGCGATTACTTCATGTCGCATTATCGCCAAATAAATCCAAATTAAAAAGGTGTGCAAAGGATTCAGTCGCATAGTCTTGAGAAGGAATGGCGATTAAGATATTTTGACCTAGACTTCGTGACTAACCATTTGGGGTTTAGAGTAAAGCGTAGTCGGGTTGTCACCAGTTTCAGAATGATGACTTGGTTTTCCATTCAGTGGTAACTGAATAAATGACTTTGTGACATGTGTCATAAGGTGAGTGGTTATCAAAAGTTTATCGCATGGTCGCTAGAAGGAGAAAATGGAATCAGTGACCATGAGACTGTGCTTTTCCTTTTGTCACGGGGTCTGAGAAAGATTTAGGGGTATAAAGGAATTTATGGCGATTAAGCGACAGCTGTCAGATATAGAGATCAGAGGATCCAACGGTGGTCGCAAAGTCTGAGAACAAAAGTGCCCAAAGGGAAAAGTCCTCCCAACTTGGTGATTAAGGTATGTCACGCAGTCTTCAGATCAGAAAAAAGGGCACATATAACTTGTCATGTGGGAATTAAACACTCAGGTTTTGTATTCCACGATCGGGCGACTTGGATTGTCGCATAGTCTTGAAATGAAATGAAAACGCTTGGCGACTAGGAGATAACCATAAAGGGTTAAAGGCAATGGTTAGTTGCAAGGTCTGAGAAAAGATAATGAGTTAGTGTTAACTATATGCGGCTATGATTTTTGCAGGGTCGCGTGATTGCCATATGGTGACTTGGGTTAGCAGAGGAAAGAAAGTATATTGTCACAATGTCTCAAAATAAACTATGGGTTAGTGAATGAGGTCCACGACAAAGAGATTATGTGTAGTCGCACAGTCGCCTGATCCCAAAATCTAAAAAAATGGCGGCAGTTTTTGATGTAATAGTATGAATCATTTTGTAACCAATCACAAGCTTGTATTTTGATTGATGTGTAAAAAGAGTAGCTAAGATGTAAGATAGTTAGCAAATCAGAGCGTGACATGTCAGCTCTTTTTGAATTCTGTAAGGTTTTTCTGAGGATTCACTTTTATGAATTTCATTTCCTGTCATGCTCATGCAACTACGGCTAGGTTTTCATTCAAGTTCACAGTATGTCAAATTAAAGACAGAACTGATGTTTCCAAATTATGAGCTGCGTACTTTGAATGATGGCTATAAGGAGTTGATAGTGCTTTCATTTTCATTCACCAAGTTTTTAGATTTCAGAGCCCAAAGTGTTAAGTTTTTAGAGAGAAGAGATATTTTGCTCAGTTTACAGTATTTTCAGAGTTGATCAATAGGTTCTAAGTCTCAGATAATTGTGCACAAGACGGTCAGCCAATCTCAGAAATAGATTTGTTTTAATATCGATAAGGAGTAAGAGATTCAAGGCACTACAAGTATGAGCGGAACTGTTAGTATTGCTTCAACAAGTGGAGGAAGTGAGGAAGAGAAAAAGGGAAAAGCTATTTACTCTGATGAATTCCTCAAGTTGTTGCCTGGCTCAACACAGAACAAAAGAGTAAATGCAAATGTGCTCTTGGACGACTATCACAATATCAAAGATCCTGATACTCCCGGGACAACAGGTTTTTCATTTTTTAATTATTTTTATAAAAATTCTGATAAGGCTATCCCAGTCTCAAACCCTTGGACTTGTGGTTTCGCTAGATTAATTATCCTTGATGTCTACATAGATGTAGACTTGTTCTTAGAACTGGCCAATCATTATGATATTTTGTCTAAAACAATCAGAAGGGATGATGGCACTGCCCTATTAATATTAAATAGAAATTCATTCATGCAGGCT
>MU227069.1:1702454-1720993 GCA_018584345.1 Thuja plicata
TTTTGGTTATTAGGTAACTATCTAATTGCTTGCAAGTTTCTTTTGAGGAAAGAACTAAGTTTTGTGAGTAGTTTCAGGGAGCATAATGGTTTTTTAAAGATTTGATACAATCGTTTAGAGGTAACAATGCAATTTGTAAGGTAGCTTATCTGAATTGCATGTGGATTGTAAGGCAGCTTACTATATTTTGTTTCTATGAGATCTTAGTTTATTGACTCTATAACCCAAAGGATAGGCACTGGTCAAGAAATTGGTCTGATAACCCATCATCGTCCAAGTTATTTCGAGGCATCAAAACCAATTTAGTAAAAATACTCTTATTACTAAGAACAAACAAACTGAACTCAGTAAGGACTCATGTCAACAGGACAATGTCCATTTTAGTGATTCCTTGGAGAGTGAATCATTAGGTTATCCCTCCTAAAAGAAAAGGAAGAAGGATGAAAGTCCTTATCTCACTGGTGTATGTTGTTAAAACCATAGCCTAGCTTATAGTACTCTATTTTAAATTAGTTATTGCAATATCTCAAGTATTATACAAGTTATTACAGTGAGGTTTTTAGCACATAAATTGTGAATGAAATAATCCACCAAATACATAGACTGAGATATCAGTAATCTTCAAAAGGTAAAACCTGCCTAAGTCTGTGGAGCTCAAAAATGAAGAAGGATATTATCCATTCCTTAGAAATTAGTCTTTCTCTTTCCTAAAAGAGGTTGCAACTGAATATACCAGGCATACTATCATATTTAGGTAAGTGGTGCAAGAAAAAGGGATAACAGTTCCATCGTCGGGGAATAAGATCAATGCCGAAAGCATCAAATTCTTCAATAAAGCTCCAAGCGCGATTGCGGTATGCGGCCAGTCTCTTGTCGAGACATGTATACTGACTCTGGACCTATTTCACAACCAGCTCTGAATCACCTAGGGCCCGGAGGTGGGTGATTCCTTTCCTTAACACAAATAAGAGCCCAAGGACCAAAGCCGCGTACTCTATAACATTGTTTGTGTAGTTGAACTGTAGTCTCTAGGATGCGAGGAAGGATTTCTGTCATGGGTTGATTAGTTCTACTCTTGCCCCATAGCCTTTTTTGGATCGGGACCCATCAAACTTAAGGGTCCACAAATTGGTATTTGTAGTCTGGAGCTAGGGAGTAGAAGTAGCCTTTAGATTGTTCTTGGGAGACTTGGGAGGAGTTTCCTCCTGAACTGTTAGCGTGCAGATGGGATTTACCTCCAGAGGAGTTTGGATCTGAGGTTCCTAGGGAAATGGCACCGAAGAGGTGTTTCCAGTCGACATACTGGGTTCTCGGGGATCAACCGCATGTGCTTTTCTTTGGAAGGCATCGATGTGTCAGGTAGCAAAGGAAAGACAAGGTTCACACTCTAGCTCTAAATGTTTTTGATAGTGCACTCGGAACCAAGTGTTAGATAAGAGCATAGTGGGGGTCACTACGACACCGTGAGAGTCAACCCAACTATCAACTTTTCTTCCAGGTCCTAGGTTCTCTGCAGAACTATGGGATCCTTCCTAGGGGTGAAATCAAATGTTAAGATTTCAAAGGGTCTATACACCCCAGGAGAAGTCTCAAAGAAGAAGACCTCACTAACCCTCCTAACCTTGGTAAGGGCCTGCTTCATCCAGGGTTCACTTTCAACCTAGATCTTATTTGATTCTCCTTCCTAGGGGACCCATAAGTGGGAGAAGTCTGTCGAAAAGTATCCGTTCAAGGACTTAGAACAATTTTGACTTAATAACATCCTATAAGTCTCTGGGATGTCCACCACTTGGACGTCGATTATGCTGGCTATCTTGGGGTCCTAGATGAGATGTATCTGGATGTTCTTTAATTCCCCCACCATTTTCATGGTAGTCTTATCTAGCTGAATCATTGCACCGTTAGATGGGGTGGGATGGAATCTGAGTTTCTGGCATATGGAAAAAGGCATGATATTGCCCAAAGCTCCGGAGTCTACTAAGAAGTTGTGTATGTTTTTTCCTTGGATATTCAGGCCTAGTAGGAAGGGAGGATCCTCACTATTTCCCTGAAAGACACCCGCATTGGCATCCTCAAATGAGACAGTCTTGGGCAGGCGACTGACAACTTTCAGGTTTCCCCAGAGCTTCAGAAGATACTTCTTCTGCTCGAGACAATTTAGGAAAACCTCCATCATGGTCATGGAGGTGGTGGTTTGTTCTAATTCCTTGGTAATGTCGAATCTCCCTCCTGAGAACTGGTGACTTCCCTCGGCTAGGTCTTTCGCTTGGTTAGAGCTAGAACCTTTTAGAGGGGCGGGCTGGTTAGTTGTGTTATCCCAGGGAGGAGTGTCCTTGGTAGGGGGTATAGGCATGTAGGCTAGTCCTTTACTAGCCTGACTCCAGGTGTTGTATGGAGTCCACGGGTTGGTGAAGGCATTGGCCTCAAAGGGTGGGATAGATTCATCAAAGAATCCATGCAATTTGGATTCCTCTTCATCTTCCCCGGAAGCTCCGAAGAAGATGGTCTCATAGGTGAAGGCACTGTGGGTTGACTCTTGCATAGGAGGCTCTAGGGGAGTAGCGTCATGCGATTATTGTCTATCTAGCTGGGAGATCATGATGACCTTTTCTAGCATGGCACAATTCACCTCATTGTGTGAGCCCGTGTCGTGCAATCTACACCAATTAGTCATGGGCTAGAAGTCTGCGACTGGTGTAAAATGTGATGGTCCAACACCACCTTGGTTGGTATTTTGTTTTAGAGGTGGACCTACGGTGTTCGCGTTATTATTCCATTACTGTTGATTAGGCCGAGGCCCGTTGTTGAAGTTTCTTCCCCTGGCATTGTTGTTTCATTGGTTGGAGAAGATATTCCCTCTCTGGGAATTAGAATTTTGAGGTGCATAAGACCCTGCCTTTAGCTGACCCATGTTCACAGTCAGGGTAGACAAAATTCGCCAGAGGGACTCAACCTTGGTGGTCAGTTGAGTGTTTGTGTCACAGTGTGATGGTTTTTGTTGTTGGTTTCCCGGGAAGGCAACAGTATTCACTAGAGTCGAGGGCGGCAATCCTCCAGCTATGGACGACTGAAAGAAGGGCACTCCAGGCAGTTGTTTCTAAGGTTGTTGTGCCTGCTGTGGCTGATTCCAAGGGAAGGCTTCTAGACCTGGTATTGCTTGAGTCTGTGAGGGATAAACATACTGATCCTACTGGTCTATCAACGGTGGTGGCGGATTCATTTCCAACACGGGGGCACCCATTTCCAGATTGGGGTTATATCCGCCGACATATGGTGTTCCACTAGGGATCATGTTGAAGGGTGTGCTCTGCCCAATCCCACTTGGGGATTTGTTGAGACCATGAGATAATTCTAAGGCTAGATTGTATTCCTTTGCCAAAGTATCCCGGTCGCCTACGGTGGTTGTTCTCCAAAGGAGAGTGGCAATGAAGGTGTCCATCGTGTTAAGATAGGTCTATATAGTTACTTCTGGGGATGGGATGAAAGGGCGTGTGCACCGCTTCAAGGCATGCTAGAATCGATGGTTGAATGCTGCAAGAGGTTCATTGGGTTCCTTCCTAATGGAGATAAACTAGCTATGGGACCAATCTGGGTCCACATGTACGCTTAAGGAAGCCAAGAAGGCATCCTCCATGTCTTACCAACTGTTGATGGAGTTGGTAGGAAGGTTTAGGTACTAGTTCAGTTGGCTCTGCCCCAAGGACATGGGAAACATCAAGGTCACAACATCCTCATGTTGGATCCTATGTCAATTCATGGCATCTTTGTATGCTTGTAAATGTTATTCTGTGGTCCGTGAGCCTAAGTGCTCATATCATGGGCAAATCTTCTCTGGGTGTGAGGGTAAGTTGTTGATTGCGCCCGGAAAAGTTCCCGTTGGGGACTCGGTGTTACCAAAATAAGCAACCATTGGGGGAACTAGATTTTGAGTAGTTTGAGCACTGGTTCCTGGGATTGTCTGAGAAGTTTGGGTATTCAGAGGTATGCTAGACCCCTAGACAATAGTGGCTGGTGTGGTTTTTGGGGTTCATCTCTTTCGAGCAGGAGGCTCAAGTTCAACAAACCTTCTTGGGTTTGGGGCTGACCTAAGAATTCTCTCAAATTTCACTGGGGAGAAAGACCCAATTCCACTGAAGGCTTGACTCCTAAAGCTATAGCTTGGGGAGCCCTCAGGAGGTGTAAAATTAGAATCTTGAGAGGGGGATGAGTTCATGCCCTCCTTCTAGCGCCAGTTTCAATTGACGAGGTTTTGTTGAGCGGGTCTGCCAATAGTCATAAGTTGTCACCGGGTACTAGGGTACTGGCCAACTCTGCCTGCAAAGGTTATCCAGGGAAGTGAGATTCTCCAGACCTCCAAGCACCTAGGTGTTGGGTCACGACGGTGCAGGGCTCAGTTGGGAGAAGTGACTATTTTCAAGGGGGATAGCTGGTTTCTTCAACTCCTTCTCTCTGGTGATTCAGGAAGGTGAGGTTTTTCTAAGCATTCTACACTTAGCAAATAAAATGAAAAAGATTCGGCAGGGTTAGAAGTACTTCATCTATCTATAGTCATTCTTAAACATTCAAAACATCAATAGTGCTCTGATATACTACACTAAATACCAAAGGAATACACAACCATCAGTTCATATTTCATTAGTAGCGAGGGAAAAGAGGTCGTTAAGCTACTTAAAATATTAGAGCAGAAGACATAGAGAAGATAAAGCATAAAATACCATTAACTCAGAAGTTTGAATGCCAACAACATCATTGCAAGAACTCTCCCTTCTTCATTAATATTTCTTCCAGCAAACACTGGTACATGATACAATGGCGGCCCCAAGGGAGCATCTAACTATTGAAAGCATAAGAGACCAATGAACCTTGAGCTCTGCAACTGAAATAAAAAATACTCTTTCTCTATTACTATGGACAGAAAAATCATCAATTTTGCCGACCCTTGGAAAAGGGTCAAACTTACTATTTATACACATTTTCATCTAACCCTAATCGTAACCCTATTTTATATTACACTGCAATAAAATATAATATTTGGGGGCCGGTACTACCTGTGCTACCCTACAAAAGACCTTGAGATAGAATAGGCCTGACAGGTCAAAAGAATAAGACATGAAGGTAGAGTAGAAGAATTTGCCTCGAGAAGAGAGCCAGGAAAGAGAAGGAAGAAATCTGATTCCCGGGGATAGAGGATACATGCCTCATAAATGGGAAATGTGGTGCTATGTCTCTAATGTGCCAGGTGTACATCCAAAGTGGCACCTCAAGAAGACCATCTGTCAGAAAGCCAACTGTTTGATTTGACATTCCTCGATGTATCCAACTACCCTCTGACAGTCTTTATTAACCACTTCTAAAAGTGACCAGTCAGCCTCGGGGACAGGGACATGGGTCACTTGAAAGAATACAAAATTTAGGATCCGGGACTCCGAGATTTGGGAACTTACATTCTGAAAGAATAAAGAATACAAAATGTTTGGGTTTTCTCCAGCCTCTAGAGAAACTTTATTGTTGCTTGTTGTCATTGAAGGTTTGGAGAAGGTGGGAGATTCCATCCTCATCAATTTCTTTGAGGCCGGAGTACCAGTACTTTTCCACTTCAATTTGTTCCCCTAGCTCTGGAACATTATTCTTGAACTCATCAGCCATTTTTGTTGCGTCATGGCTACTAAGGACCATATGAGTTAACCCTATCATTTGAGTCCCATCCAGTCCCTCTGGGGATTGATATTTGGACTCCATTAATTCATCAAACTTACCCAAAACATACTCCTCCGGAGTGCATGTATCAGTGCTGAATGGGTCATCTCCAGAGACCTTTGTAACAAATTCCTTGTACATATTTGAAGAATATTAAACTATGTTGAATTTATCATGTAGAACCCCTACTAGTTGCTTGAGTACCTCCAATGTGAGGTCAAGTCTGGAGTGCTAGGTCCTCACAAAATTGAATGATTCTTCCCCTAGAATCCCAGACTTAGAGACCATTTCCTCCCCAAGGCTGAGGAGTGCTTCTAGTTCTACCTTCCATGCCTCATAGTTTTCCATATCACCCTCCCAAATGTTAAGGATGGTTTCTGTCTGATGCAGGATGTGTCAAGCCACATATAAATCTGGAAGGTTGGATACTAGGAAATGCTGAGTGTTTCCTACTTGCAGAGCGACCCAGTCATCGACCGCTTGGGCCTTCTTCTTCATTGTTCACAGGGAGTCAATGTTGCTCTACTGTAATGGTGAATCAGATCTGGAGGCCTCCAAAGGAATGTCACTAATAGGCCTGGCCAGCTTAGTAAGGAATCCCATAAGGTTCGTTGTCTTTTCCTTCTCCGCCTTGAGCCTTTGGGCCTCTTTTTTGTATCGAGCCTCCACGGCTATGGTCGCCTCTTTTAACAAGTTAACTTCACCCTGTTTACCTCTTTTTCCTAGTGATATCTCAGTGATATCATAATCTTTGGCCTCGATCATTGCCTCATCAATGTCTGGGGGAGGTGTCGCAACAATGGCAACTGTTTCTCCTCCGGGCCTGGTTTGAAGAGTATGAACCGTCTAGGATTTCTTGGCCTTTGGTGTGCCATGGACCTGAGCCATCATTTTGGCTAGGGAGAGGTGAGCCCTGGGGGTGGACGGGGCCTTTCTCTTCTTGCTTTTAGCTAACCACTGAGGCGGCAGGGGCGGCTTGTTTTCCGAAGTCTGTTCTTTCAACTCTTCCTTGTTGTCCTGGTGCTGCGCCTCCTCAGTGGTGTGAGTCTCACCCGTCCCTTTCTCTTTATCTTTGGCTTCATCAGGAACATTTCCCCTAGCAATGTTTGTTTCTTCAGCCTTGTCCTTTGTATCTTCAGTTTTGTTTGGACCTTCATCAGCTATCCCAGGGGTTTCCTCCTCTTGTTGTTCTTTCTCTTCAGCCTCTGTCATCGGGATCTCTTCTTCTTCTGATATATCCTTTGGTAATAGGGGAGGTACCGGGCCTAGATTTAACATTTGTGGCATGGTTATTACTTGCCTGAAGGTTTCTCGGGGGAGTGGCGCTTGGAACATGGTGGCTGAGGTTATGGTTGCTCCCGTAGGTTCGATTCCCTCAGCGGATGCCGCTTGTTCACTCTCCTTTTACTGGTCCACCCCTACATCTTGCATCTCCAAAATCTCAGAAGCAATCTCCTACTCCACCTCCTCTTCTTCCATCTATTCTTCCTGCTCTCATGTAGGTCTTTGTTCCTCAACTTCCCCTTCTACTAGGACTTCGGCCTCCTTTTTCTCGATGTCCCCCTATAAATTTCCAAACTTTTCGGTTGCAAACATATCGTCGAACTCATCCTGCGAAAGAGGGTTGGCTGGGACATCGGTAGGCTCTGGCTCCTTTTCGTGCTCTGGGGAGTCAGAAGAAAGGATCTCAACTTGTGGAGTCTGGGGCATCCCCAACTCTAGGTCCTTCTCAGGCTTTAGGTCAAGCCTCCTCCTTCCCTTGGTAATCAAGGGTGGCCCTGCATCTCTTATTGCTGCTTGCTCCACTGGGTCCACCCCTGTTTCCTTAACCATCAAGGCTGCTAGTGAAGGGGAGGTGGGAAGAATGGGTCTAGCCATTGACGCCGGGGTTGCCAGCCGCGTGATTATCCTATCTTTCATCTGCTGGGAGGCTGCCAGTGACTACTTTAGCTATTCCTTTATGAGGACTTCTTTCACAAGAGGAGTTATCATTATTCCTTTCCCTTTATCTACTCCTTGTGAAGAAGTCCCGGCCCCTGGGGTTTTCTTTGGTACTAGCTACGCCACTCGGTAGACACTCCCAAGGCAAGCCTTTTTGAAGTAGGCATGGCTACGTTTGACCTCCTCATGGGTGAAGTCATCAATGGTGGGACCTTCCTGGGTATCCCAGTTTACTGGTGGAAGGGCCATTGTATGAATCCCCTTTTCTTTGTATTGGGGATCTATCATGGAGCTGGCATCTGAGAAGTCCTCCGAGAATCTTCAGAGCTTCAATATTTCCATCATACCTGTGGTCATCCTGATGTAGTGCTAGCTCTGGACATCCACATCATCCTGGCAGTCTTCCTAAAAGTCCTCTATATGGTATTGGTGGGGCACTGATGCCAGGGGAAGTGCCATTGCAATCTTGCCATGCGGATCAAAATGCTTCCACGCTAAGTAGAATTCTGCCAAGTTATAGCTTTTTAGCTCATTGTCTGCTTCTTTGGCGGTGGCCAGACTGCATGAATAATTCCCACAAGTTATTGGGAATAGAATATTAGTTACCTTCTTCAGGGCATAAAAGGCATGCAGCTCCATTATCTGCCAGCAATACTCCAGGAGAATTATCTTGTCCCCACAATATTTGGGCAACAAGTAGGGTTTCACAGAGAAACCGATCACCCTTATGTATGTATGTTGTTGAAATTGTATGTAATAATGTCCATAACTCTAGACCAAATTCATCGCCTCTTTGGACAGGTGGTATCCTACATCTCGAGTGGGTGTGAGTAGGTGGTAGTAAACGAATGCGTCGTTTACTCAGAAAAAACTGGGGAAACTGGCCTCCCATTGAATCTGTGGAAAGTAGTCCTAAGGGGCCTTCTGACCTGGGCTGATCCTGAGTACACTATCGGTGAGTATCCCATTGATGTGGTGTCTCTATTGTGCTAGGGTCCAGAGAACATAAAAAGTCATATAAAACTTCTTCTTCTTGGCCAGTTGAAGGAACTGGGAGTCGACATGATTTGAAATTATGGTCACCCAATCAAAAAACTCCCCTGCTGTACTTATACCAAGCAAGAATTAATACATCCACCTAGAAAATTCTCAGGCATGTTATTGCCCGAAGACCCAACATAGTGCTATCATCCCCATCTAGATTCTCTCTTTGAACCTAGACATGGGGATCTCTAGCTTCATCCTCTTGGGGTCCCTCTTTGGGACTTTGAGCCAATTGTTCTTCATATATATACGGGCTGCCTCCTCTAATTGATTGAATTGGGCCAAGGCATCAGATCGGGTGACCATGGCTGGCTTGGAAAATTGAGGGATTTCCAAGCTCCTCTGGAAGGTATCGGGGTCGAGAGACACTAAAAGAGTGGGGTACCCGGTTGGCTCTAGGGGTGCGAGCATAGTAGCCTAAACATATGTGTTGTAAAGAGCTGCAAGCATGAGAATAATCTCCGGTGACTACACCGAGCATGGGAAGCAAGCTACTTTAAGAATCCTGGAGTTTTCAATTTTGATGGCTAATGGATCCCTGGCCTGCCGTTGGATGTACATCATTTTTACCAAGGCCTGCATTTTAGTTCATGTCCCAATGTTGGTGTTGGTAATGAGCTGGACCTTGGACTCAATCTTTGAGCCCATGATAACACTTTCTCCTATGTATTTCATTCTTAAAGGCATCTTTTCTAGAGCCTTCTCCATTTTGGATCTAACTACCACTCTGGTACTTGCCGTAGATGGAAATTCCAGACTCCTAGGTGGCGACGATGCAGATGCTTCAAACATGTTCAAAAGTACTAATTTAGAAACATGCATGACAAGGAGACCATCAGAATGTATAGATAAACAAAAACTCCAGGGTTTGGAGATCTCACCATCGCAGTGTCCACTTTCCCTGAAAGGTCAGCTTGGTTCAAAAACTCCAAGAAGCATATATATATTGCGAACTTAGAAATTTAATCAACACCCGTGTTCGGGGATTTTATCACACTTAGTTAAAGGACATGAGGCGGGTGATGGAAGGAAACTCGGAGCCCAGGGAGGTAACCATTGGTAGAGATGTACAAAAAGTGAACTGTCAAACCCACGTGGGCGCCACATGGGTGAGTAATAAATGGGAGTTATAGCAATGACGGCGGAGCCAACTGTCTGAATGCGCAAAAAGTGAAGGCCACTTGGATAGATTTAAATGTGTGCATGGGACATAAATGAGGGTTAGGCTAGTTTACGGAGGAGAGAGAAAATCACCTATTTGAAACTGGCCAAGAGTCGAGTTTCAAACAGGCGGTATTCTGCACAAAGCGAGCTTGCATGGCTAGAAACCAGAAGCAAATTCACAATGGTGAGCTCAACAGACTACCTAGCAGAATATACAAAAAATATACACACTTATACATGACAGAGCTGAAGGAGATATACACATGTCAACTAGAAGGATATATAATAGATATACACCAAACTTACATATATATAGAAAGCACAAAGTGAGAACTCACAAAAATTGGACAATGTACAGAATACTTACAACTATCTACACCATCTACAAACTAGACTACACCTCCACAGAGGGTGCACAACCCTCTAGCAGAGCCAACCCACCAATGGGTGGCAAACCAAAAAGAAACACAAGATAGAACAAAACAAGACAAAACAAAAAGGAAACAAAACCAGAAAGAAGGAAAGCTGAGTGGGAAGAAAGGAACCAACCTGAAAATGAAGAAAAAGGCAGAGAAAGAAAATCACCACAGATGCTTTGCGACAACTCCAACTGTCAAAAAATCACAACTTACGACCACCAACCACTCATAATCACTCAGAGATGCTCAAAATGATTAGCACTATATTATTGCTAAATTTTTGCAAATTGCTCTAAAATTGCTCTGATTGCCTAAGTGTTTAATCGTGGTAAATATGAAAATGACAGTAACTTCTATTTATACCCATGGTAAAAAGAAAGTCACCTTTCCCCCCACAAACTCTAGATAGACATACCTCTGGACTCCAGGCTCGGGGATTCGATGCGACGATACCATCTTATGGGAAGAAGACATTGCGGCGAAAAAAAAAAAAGAAATCCCAGAGTCTGAAATTTGGCTCCCAACTAAGGACAACCAACTCCGGGACCGGGGTCCTGGAGGCACAAGAAACCAATAAAAAAAATAAAAACCATGGGGAAGGAAACCCCGGAGAAGGAAAATAAAAAGAAACAAAGAAAAAGACAAGGCAAGAGCCAAAAGTAGAAAAGAAAAAAGGGGGGACCCAACATTTTGCACACAAAATGTAGGGAAAGGGATGCAGGGCATAACACCATTCTGGCTTTGGAAAGACAGTTGAGTTCTCCCCACATGATGTGGTTATTTGTGACCTCCATGATCCTGATTTGATTGTGGCCACTGGTAGTGTTATTCCCTAGTCTCACCTATATAGTTTTGATGGCTTTGAGACTTCAGAAGCTTCTGGTGTCTCTCTTGTGGCACACGTAGATTTTGCGAGAAAACTTTGGCATGAGAATTTTGGCCATGTCAATTACAAATATTAACAACATATTAGTACACAGGAACTTGTGAGTGGGCTTCCTTTGATTTCCTGTACTGCTGGTGTATGTCAAGGTTGTGCCCTTGGCACACATCACAGGGATCATTTTCCTATAGGTCATTCCACTTGTGCAAAGGTACCTTTGGATCTAGCACACAGTGATGTCATATATTTTTTGACTCCTTCTTTTTCAGGGGCTCACTATGTGCTCACTTTCATTGATAAATTCTCCCGATGTACTTGGGTATATTTTCTCAAGTACAAATCTAATGTCTTTGATACCTTTTGTATTTTCAAGACATTTGTGGAGAAGCAATCTGGTCATTCTATCAGGAGGATACGCACCGACACTGGGGGGAGTATGTGAATCAGGATTTTAGATATTTTTGTACTGAGCATGGTTTACAACATTAGTTGACAGTTCCACACACCCCTTAGCAGAATGGTCTTGTTGAGAGAAAGAACCGAACTTTATGGGAGATGGAAAATTATATGCTTCAGTCACGAACTATGTAGCCTTTTTATTGGGCTGAGGTAATCAATTGTGCCAACTACATTCAAAATCAAATGCCTCATAAGGAATTATGACATATGACTCCTGAGGAGGCTTGGTCTCAGCTCAAGCCTGATGTTTCCACATTATGAGTCTTTGGTAGTGTGGCTTGGGCATTTATTCCAGATTCTCAATGGAGAGCCATGGAGAAGAAGAGTCGACCACTCATTTTTCTTGGATATTGTGAGGATGTCAAGGCATACAAGTTGTTTGATCCTGATTCCAGAGAGGTCTTGTTTTGATGGGATGTCCAGTTTGATGAGCGCTATCCTCTAATGGATTCTCCAGCACCAACTTCTCCCTCACTATCTACTTTGTCTCTTACAGATCCTTTTTCTCTTGATGAAAATGATGATGATCTGCCATCACCTCCACCTGCTCTGGTTATGCCCCAATGGGCCCATTCTACAGTAGATGTAGTAGGTTCTTTGGCTGGTGATCCCACCGATTATCATCGTACTCGACCTCGGACATCTGGTTCTAGCCTTCTGAGTCATGCCATTTTGAATGACCCTCAGAAGTTTTTAGAGGTGACAGGTCACATAGAGTGGGATGTGGCTATGGATGAGGATTATTCTTCTTTGAAGAAGAATCATACCTGGGATTTGTGTTCTCTTTCGAAAGGGAGAATGTTGGTCCGGTGCAAGTGGTTGTACCATACCAATTATGCTGCTGATGGTTCTATTGAAAAGTATAAGGCTCATCTTTTTACAAAGGGGTTTTCTCAGGTGGAGGGTATTGATTACTTCAAGACCTTTGCTCCTGTTGCCAAGATGAATTCTATTCACCTTGTACTTTCACTTGTAGGCTCATAGGGATGGACAGTTTTTCAAATGGATGTGAAGACTGCATTCTTGCATGGAGACCTACAGGAGGAGATTTATATGGAGCAGCCCCCAGGGTTTATACAGGACTCTTCCTTAGTTTGCAGGCTTTGATGTTCATTATATGGTCTGAAACAAGCCCCTCGGGCTTGGTATGAGAAGATGGACTCTTTCTTTCTCTCTATATAGTATACACATTGCCATTCCAACCACATAGTGTATCTTCGGTGTCAGGGGATAGATATTGTCATACTTGTGCTCTATGTTGATGATCTTCTCATCACAGGTAGCTCATCCTCCATGATTCAGGGTATTCAACGAGGATTGATGGAGCAGTTTGAGATGACCGATCTTGGTCTTCTACACTATTTTTTGGGCCTAAAGATGATACAGTCTTCCGATGGGATTTCCTCCTTCAGCAGAAGTATGCTCTTGATATGCTTCACATATTTGATATGCTTGATTGCAAGCCTACGCTTACACCATTTCAGTTAGGTGTTGTGTTATCCTGCACATGTCCTACACCTTCAGTGGATTCCACTTTGTACCAACAGTTGATTGGGATCTTGTTATATTTGACACACACTCATCTAGATATTTCCTTTGCAATTGGACTTGTCTCTAGGTTCTCCCATGATCCTCATGAGAGCCATTGGCAAGCTGCCAAATTTATTTTGTGATATCTTCGGGGCACTACACATTTTAGCATTCACTACACATCAAGTTCCCCACACATCATTAGCTTCACTGACTCTGATTGGGATAGTGATGCTAATGATTGGAGGTCTACTTCTAGATTTGTTTTTTGCCTAGGTTCTGGTCCTATCACATGGTCATTCAAGAAGCAGACTACTACTGCATTATCATCTACAGAGGCTGAGTACCGAGAAGCTGTGTTAGTGAGTCAAGAGATTTTATGGCTTTGACAGTCTATGACTGAGTTTGGGTTTCCTCCTAATAGTCCCACTATTCTTTGGTGTGACAATCAAAGTGCCATACACATTTCTCGCAACCCAGTAGAGCATCAACGCAACAAACACATTGAGATCCACATGCACTTCATCAGATAGTTGATTCAGGATGTTTCTCTCATCTTGGAGTACATACCTACAGAGGATCAGGTTGCAAACGTCTTCACTAAACCTTTGGGCTCTCCATGTTACCTCCAGTTGCGTGCTATGCTACTGGTGAAGGAAGTTGTCCTTGGGGGGTCTCAGTGAGGAGAGGCCTTCCTTTCTTAATGTTTCTTTTCTGCTTCTTCTTTTTTTAACCTATTTTTGGAGTAGAGTTTTTTCCCATGTGGTTTTCTCTATTTCTCCACTTTACAGAGATTTGGTTGTGATTGGGTAATTGATCAGGCCTTGTTGTCGGGACCCAAATTTACTATTTTCAGTAGCTGTTTCTAGGTTTTAGCTTCTCCCTATGTTTATCTTAAGGGGGGGTGTTAGAGTAAAATGGTATTTTATGTTCACTTATTAATTAAATCATTATTGATTTAATTGATTAAAGTCACCTTTTTACCTCTTGTTTACTTAAGCTAAACTTTAGGCATGCAATAATTAATTCCTTACTAATTATTCATGCAACCTAGGTTTCTCCACCATCTTGGTGTTTGATCTCCTTTATAAGGATTGATCCCTTTGTATTTTACATACCCTCTCAGAATGAACATTTTCTCTTTCAGAACATTCTCATCTCCAAGCTTCTCTTTTGTGACAGTTTTTTTGCACGTAGCGGATCTTTGTGGTTGAATTCTAACAATATATATATATATGTACATATATATATATATATGTACATATATATATATATGTACATATATATATATGTACATATATATATATATATGTACATATACATATATATATACATATATATATATACATATATGTATATGTACATATATATATACATGTACATATATACAAATACATATACATATATATATATATACATATACATATGCATATATATATATATACATATATACATATACATATACATATACATATATATGTATATGTATATATACATATATATATACATATACATATATATATGTACATACATACATACATACATACATACATACACATATATATATATATATATAAAGATTTTTACCTTCAGCTACAATTAGAAGAGTTATAAACATTTCTCGAGAGTGATGCATTCACAATGTTGACAACAAGGGCACTCCAAGACTAGCAAAGCCCTGACCAAGATGAACCTTGTCTATTTCTTCCAAAGCCCTGAGGAGAGCCCTATTCCTAAACATGGCGGATACAACATTTTTGAGCTCCATGAGTTTTGGTCAAAGATGTGCAAGAATGTCATAAAGTACTTCAAGCTAGAGGGACGGTATGAGACTTTTTACAACTACCATCTACCTTTTTTAAACCACCTAAGGCATAAAATTTTAATTTTCATTCTGTTCTTTCTTTTACACTCGATGGAGAATAATGTTGCCGATGTGGCAGAAGCCAAGTCTTTGGCGAAAAAGCCAGTAATCCTTCACCAGGGCCTTATGCTGAGGCTATATAATTTTCACCGTGCCCTTTGCCCTCCTCTCACCGTCTCTATGGTCATGAACACATAACCTCCTCCTTTGCCCTTGGTTTCTCTCAACAAGGGCATCTTGCCTACTCCCTCTAGTTCTAAGGGTTGTTCTATCCCTGTTGCTAGCCCTAATTCCTCTGAAACTCACCCTACCCCTGACTCCGTGGTTAGCTCCAAGTGGGACCTTACCCCTGAAACCTCTAACCAACACCCCAGCATAAAATGTAAGAAAATTTTAATCAATCTGAAAATCACTGAGACTGTGGACCCCCAACTTGGCCAAACCCGCCGCTCTACCAGACTGGCGAAGGAGAAGGGAAAAAAAGCCATACAAAATCTGTTGAACCATGAGGATGTCTCGGCAGGCTCTGATAGCTGCGAAGGTGCTGATACTATTATGAACCTGATGGAGGATAAAGACATTAACCAAAACATCGCCAAAGAAGAAGCAGGGGAGACAAAAATTCCATATGAGGAGGTTGGTAAGAATGACATAGGCGGGATGGTGGGAAAAGTCAAACGTCAAAGTGCCCAACTGGAGAAGAATGTGACACAGCTAAAGATGGATATGGAGGAAACTAATAAATGACTGATAGACGTCAGCAAGTTTTCTTTGAAGGTCATGCATGCCCCCTCTACCACCCTGTGTATGTTAAATGAGAAGGCCTCTGATGGGTAGGTGGTAGAGGAGGACAACCCCCATGATCTCTTTAGGTTTCTACAAGAGGAGTGGGCGGACTTGTTGTCAAAGCACTTATGGAAAGGAAACTGATCCCGCTTCTGGCTTCTGGTGATGTCACGGCTAGCCCTCTTGGCTATGGTTTTTTTTTTGTTATAGTTTTAATACTAAGACTTTATTGATGATCTACAGCCTTGCGTGGCACATTTTTAATATGTTTAATCTCTATACTCGAAACTCAGTGGTTTTTGTTACCAAGCACATGTGTTGGTGCTTTGGTTTCTTTATTTTAGTTTTTGATAGAGATAGATGACTATGATGTTTTTCTTTGGCTCGCACTCAAGGTTTGGTTAACTGTTGTTAAGTTTTCTCTAGAGTTTTGTTTATGTACCTCAGAGCAGCACCCTCTTGGTGCTACTTTTTTTCAAAAATAAGGGCACTCCAGAAAATGTTGGAATTAGGATTTCTCCAAAAGCTGCAAATCTCATAAGGCAATATGGAAGTTACTTTATTCAATTCCAGAGGTTCACTTACTTGTAGGTGGGTGGGTTTAATGGATTTCCTTGAGGGCTTTTTCATAATTGTAATAATTATTTCATGTGAGGTTTAAAGTTAGTTATTTATGTATATTTTGTATATTTAGTTAAGAAGTTATCATTAATATGATCATATTTTCATTTATGTGGAATGTTTAGTCAGTAATATTCACATGAAATTTTATATTCATAAATGGATAATGTTTTATTGTTGTCAAGATTATGAAGATGAAGACTAATCCTTCCTTGTCTGAGGATGTAGGAATAGATCAACCCATGAATAGGGGAAGAGTATTATCAGAGAGAGAAAGCGTGAATACGAGGTAAACATTGGAAATATCATCCAAGCAAGAAGCCATAACTTAGTACTTGATCATTAGGTCTTGGGTTAGGTTGTTTCCTTGGTCATGTTGAGTGGGTTTTCATTCTTAACCTGGTTCTTAATAAAAGAATTAATGAATCTTAATTAATATTAGTGCATTTTGATCTTTTCCTATTTCTTTAAATGAACAACCATGACAAACTCACCATTTATCTTTGTTTGATTGTATCTACATAGCATATACTAAGTGTATACAAATATATTATATATAGATAAATGTGTACATGTATGCCAATGATCATTAAGTGTATGAATGTCATTTATACAACCATTCGTAGATACGTGCATATAGTTGTAATCTATAAGTGACCATGTGTACATATTTATGATGGTTGAGCAATTGAGTACGTGAAGTGTAAGTTGACACTAAGTTAATAGCACATGTATATATGTGTATGTGTGTGTGTGTATTGTATCATCCTAAAAGTTTAGCACCCATTGTTGGTGGCTCTAATTAGGACCATATCCCCCCTTTTGTAATTTTGAGGTCTTTTTGCCTATTTTTCTTGATCCCAACAACCTATAATTCAAATTGGGGACAAAATCTTAGGGTGCACAACTGATGACATGTAACTGATTGAATGTTTGATAATGTAAAGTTGAAAGATAATGCAGGTCATTAAATTAGTTAATAGACTGTATTTTCATTGATGTGAACTTGATATCATCTGTATGGTCATGTACATAATTCTTGATGTCCCTAGAAAAATTTGGGACAAAATCTTAGGGTGCACAACTGATGACATGTAACTGATTGAATGTTTGATTATGTTAAGTTGAAAGATAATGCAGGTCATTAAATCAGTTAATAGACTGTATTGTCATTGATGTGAACTTGATATCATCTATATGGTCATGTACATAATTCCAAAGACTTCAGAGAACCAAAGGAACCAAAGTTATGATTTCAACAATGCATAAAAGTCAAGTACTCATTAGGATGTTTCATGTGTATGGGAGTTTATCCCTATTTGTTTTAGGCTTCCAGGAGTAAGCCTAATCCTAGGGGGGGTGGATGTAATACCCACTCATATTTTTCTTTTTAGTTTAGGATGCCTTACTCTTTAGGCATTGGTTCCAGTTGTTGGCCGAATTATTTTAGGCCACATTTCATGTGAGCTGATATTGTTTCATTTGATGATGATACTTGTTTATGATGTTATGATTTTACCTTATGCATAGATAGATGTGATGATGTTATCATGTTGATTATTATTTGTTGATTTCAGTTTATGATATACTTACCCCATACTTGCATGTGTATGGTTGTCTTATATGTGAATGTACTTGTTGATGTGTTGTTGTGGTAGAGGACGGAGACGTAGTTACTTTCTTCGGTGAGATCCACACGTTCGACCGATCCCTATCATTGATTGCGATATTATATTATACATGTACATGTGTGTTCTTTGGTGACAGGATTGTAGGTACAGGGCATCGTCTTCCCTGAATTGGCAGGAGTGAGCGTGCCCATAAATATTCATCTCAATGGTAAAGAGGAGAGGTAACATACAGATCCAAAACCCTAATGTAAGCCTAATCATCCTAATGTATGATGAGTTTCAGTATGACTACCTTATCCGGATTTGTCTAGGTTGACAGAATTTGAATACCCTCTCTCTTGAGTTTGTGTGTGTTTTGCTTGATTATGCTTTTAGGTATTTTTGGATTAATGAGTGTTTTTCCATATTCTGTGATTAATGGATTATAGTTGAATTAATGATTTAATTATATCCTAAGTTTATTTTAAATAATTAATTAAATTGAAATATTTGGATATTAT
>MU227069.1:1757689-1775109 GCA_018584345.1 Thuja plicata
TATATCATATTTATCAATTAATGCCATAATTATTATTGAATCATGAACCAGATAATATTTAACATAAACTAATGTTACCTTGGAAAGTATTAATTGGTTAAAAGAACATTGATTAAATGGGTATGTCATAATTATAAATTGAACTAGCATTTATTCATTTGAAAACAAATATTGATGTAAATGTTAAATTAAATCTTATATTCATTATGGGCTACACAATTTTAGAATCAGATTGGTTTGATTTGTACCCCTTTGGGATATGGTTAACCTATAATTAGAATTGACAAAAACTATAACATTCAATTTCTCCTCGATAACCTTTAAGCCTTTTAGATCGATGATCAACGACCTTCTTCGATTATATCAACATCACCTAGCATCTTATGTTATCAACTTTATTGGGGTTGATCGCCAGAGTCTTTTGTGACCACGTCATTGAACCTCCTTTCCCGCAACTTCAACGTGGAACTTTTCACTTTAAAAAAAAAATTTGTTGGTTGTGTTTTGACCCGAACTTTTGGGCATGACACATCCTTAGTTCTTGAAGCATATTTCAGTTATTTTAGAGAACTCTTACCACTACCTACTTTTAGTTCTTCAATTTTCTTCTCAAAGGTAGGTGGGGGTTTCTTGAATATGACTATATCTTCTTCTTCATCTTCCTTAGGAAATATAAGTTTCCTTCTAGATCTTCTTTTAGTGATGACAGAGGTAGAGATCTTTTTCTGCTTAGGGGATACCTTCTTCTTCTTAGGAGATTCTACTTCTATCTCTTCCTCATCCTTTTCAGGTTCATCATCTTCTATCTGAATTTCATCTTATTTTCTTTCAGTGATAGAAGGAGGAGAGTCTGAAGTCTTGCCATACTTCTTTTCAAACTTCTCTAACCTCTTCTTTCCTCTTTTCAAGATCTTAGGAATCTCAATTTCCAATGAAATTCTTCTCTTGGCTTCTTCATAGGTACCAAAGTATGGTGATTTAGGGTCAACAGGTTCATTCACAAGAGCTTCAATGATGTCTTTGGTCTCATCTATGTTAACCTCATATGCAAGAGGTTTCACCCATGCAACCCTAGTCTTGACTGTCTGAATGTATACTTTATCACAGTCAACTAGGAAGCAAACATCATCATTGTAGTCTTCTACCAATTGTTTAGGAATTCTATATCTATTCTATATCTTCTATCTAAAATCCTAAAAGTATGCATCCATGATGCTCTCAAAATTGTCTCCTAATTCTACTATGAAATCATTTATGTGATAAAATATGGGTATGTCCTTCTTCTAAACAACCGTGCCTTTGGAAGGGAAAAAATTATGAATATAAAAGAATATGTAGACTAGAAGTGAACCAAACTTACATGGATTGGTCTTTGATTCCTGGATGCTCTCCATGTTCTTTCTCAATTGGATGAGCTCCAACTCAGAAAGGTCAAAAGAAAGGTTGTTCTTGACCACTTTGTATGCCAAGTCCACAGCCTCACATGGTACACTATTTGGTCAGCTAGATCTATAGATTTTGGGCACAATTAAATGAATCCCAAACTTCAATTCCATGTCTATAACTCCATTTAGTCTCATGCATCTTTCACCCCACTCAACAAGAGTCTTCTTGGTTAGGTCATCCTGGGGTAGGGTTTTTGTAGCTTTTGGCTTGTCAAGCATAGGATACCGTGTAACACAATGTACCATTATCTTGGTGATCTTCATTGGTTTCTCTAGCCATAGATGCATGTCGTGAACATGAATTAGAACAAACCTAATCCACTTAATTTGAAAGTTTTGTGGCATATGCATGATATGAATCAAACCCTTAAATTCGAGGTGTTTATGTTATGGATTTAGATTCCCGTCTTCATAGAGTTTCTCATATGCTTTATTCATTTCCAATGTACCTAGTTGTTGAATGGTGCAATGATAGAAGGATTGGATATTGTTGACCAATAGTACCCTCAGGGGAATTAGGGAATGAGCTCCCATCGGATCTATCTCCTCTAAAATTGCTAGATGAAGTTTAAAATTTTGAGGTTCACAGACAACATTCCTCACCAACTTCTCAGATCCTTTCTTAACCTTGCTGCTGGATTTAGACACCATAATGCTCAGAGGTTTGATAAAACTTCACAACTTAAAGCTTTTGAAGACAAATTTTCTCTGAATTTCTTTGGAAACTAAAAAATTTGTAAACAATAACCTTTCCAATTCATCTTTTATAAGAGATTTTACCATTGAGTTTTCATTAAATGCTCTGTACATGGTAGCTAGCATAGCTCGGAATGAAGCTTGGCTAAAACTAACTTCTGCATGCTTGAAACCATACAACCCAACTTAACTCGGTTAAGCTTGTGTAACTTAGATGTAACTGAGATCCCGACTTGGTTAAAACCATAATGTGTCAAAGTGCATCAATATGTTGATTTGGACTTGCTACCATGTTTGGAACTAATGTATGATGGCTTGTATGCACAATTCTTGTTGTCTCCTTGCATATTTATTTGGAGAAGGTAGATCCACCCAACTCATTGCTTTGGGTGCCATTTGATCCTTCATTGTTTTGATCTAAATTTTTAGGAGATTTCCTTACCCACTGCTGAATCATCTGAGTTCTGATTTCAAAAAAAATTTCTTTGCCTTTCTCAAAACCAATATCCACTTTTTCTCTATTCATGTAATTCTTTCTTAGATGACCGAGTTGTTTACACACATAACATCTCTTAGTAGGATTCTTTTTTCTGAGTTGAGTCTTTGTACAATTTGCACCAATATGCCCATATTCACCACAATGACAACATCTTCTCCATGTGTTGTAATCCCAACTAAAAATTTCTTTAGCTAGTTGTTCAGCAATGTTCCATTTCATAGTTCTACACTCGGAATATTTGTGACCTTGTTTGTTACAATTAAAACATTTTCCAACTTAGGTTTATCAGTGCAGTCACTTTCCCTATGTCCATGTTTGTTGCATGTGTAGCATTTACCATTAAACTTTGAATTTCCATTACTCCAACACTTATTTTATGTGTGCCCTAACCTACCACAATGATTACAAGTAGGTTTGTTGTTCTTTTGAGCTCCTTGCTGTGAGGATTCACCTTGTTTAGTATAACCTAATCCAATCTGTCCATGATGTTTGAGTTGAGTTTTCTCTGTCAACTTATCCATGCTTACCTGTGAATTCATCATACTCTCATTGGTTTTCTTTTCAGTATTGAGATCATTCTGCAGTCTTTCATTTTTTTTCCTCAGATTGATAACTTCTTGATTTGCATTATTGAGTTGATGTATCATATCTTCTTGTTGAAGTGATAAATGATGGATTTCATTTTATTTTTCCTTTAATCTTGTACTTATAAATATTTTATCTTCTTGTTCCATTTCTCTATCATTTTTTGCTTGATTCTTTTGTTCCATGACTTCACATATTCTGGCTGAATGAATTTCTTGTTCTGTTTTCAACTTTATGACTTCTTCATGTAAATTGAGACTCTTTGCAAGTAGGTCTTCAATTGATGCATCAGCTTCTTTAGAACTTCTTTCTTCGCATAATTCTTCAATTCTTTCTTCTATGTAACTTTTATCATTCATCTGCACTGATAAATATTTTCTTCTTTTCAGGGAAGGAGAGAGTTGCTCCTTGAGTTTTATGATCTGCTCCATGGCCACTTGTAGATCTATCTTTCATTTTCAATGGATTTCACTAGTCTGTATATTTCCATTGCCTCAAATCTTTTCTCAAGCAGTTAAACTTCTATTAAGAGAACCTTTATCTCTGATACCAATTGTTGGAGATATATTAAGGCTAGGTGATTGAGAGGGAGGCAGGNGGGGGGGGGGGTGGTAAATCAGGAACCAATAAAACTTAATCTCTTTAATCCTTTATTACATTATCTAATCTGTTTGCATGCATATAATAGAAAATTACACTTGACACAATATTTGGTTACCCAGAAACCTTCCAAATAGAAAGTAAAACTAGGGCGGGGATGGTACCCACAAGATTGAGTACTGCAGTATAAATTTAGCCTGTTAAAGCTTACAATTGGCCACTTATGATGGCATACCCTATTAGGATCAATAAGGACTATTAGGTCCACCTTGTGAAAGGATTTTGTACAATACAATTAAGTATGCAAATCTGTTAGGAGATTTGTAAAGGACTGTTAATTCCACCTTGTTAAAGGATTTTTCTCATGCACCTGTTAGGATGAACCAGTTGATGATCTTCTATGCAACTCTTATTTGCTAAATAAGATCCTTTGATACAAAAATAATCACCTGAATGTGATAGATGAGTCTCTATTGTTCCTTATACTATTGTAGCCTTCTTAATCAGTCAGCCACTTCATATTCGCATATACACTTATTTCACACACATTTGGATAAATAAAGTATCTTACATATATACCTTATCCAAATAAAATACCTCTGTAAGTTAGCTTCCATGATATACAATAATATCAAACTATTGGAAATGGGTTGAGTAACTGAGAGGGGAGAGGAAAAAAAATCCAAGCCCCTTAGATGTCTTAAATAAATTAGTCACTGTTGCTTGGTTAACACGGATATTCTACTGTCACTCGATTAACATAGAAAATCTTAAGATATTAATTATGATTATCTTTATTAATTAATTATAGAAGCATAAACCATAAATAAAATGAAATGTACACCGATAACACCAAGATTTAATGTGGAAACCCAATATGGAAGAAACCACCAATTACAACTAGTCACTATTTTTCACACTTTTGAAGTGAGCCCTGTTAGGAGCCAACCCTGTTAAAGGTTACAATAACACACTGTTAGGTGTGACCCTATTAGAGGATTTAATCACCCTTTAAGGAGTGGCCTTGTGAGAGGTCTTTAAACACTTCAATGTAGAAATGTCACCTTGTGAGAGGATTTACAAAAGACTATTAAGTTTACTTTGTTAAGAGATTTTGATCACTGCTACAATTGTTAGAAAGTAACAATGGATTGACCTATTTTGATAAGCAACTCTCTTTGCTGATTCAGATATCTGTTCTAGATTAAATACTTGATCCTTAATTATCAAATATTCTGTTGCAGCTCTCTATGTTCTATCCTCAATTAGAATCCCATTTGATTTCTCCTTCACTCTTCATATCACTTACACACATTGTCTCTCATGTTTGATCCAAACTTGACCTTATATTTATATGATAAGCCTTGTCAAGTCAACGTTAATATCCTTCCAAATAAATAACAAAAATCATGTATGTTAGCTGCATATAACCAATTATTCATAAAATATAAACTCCTATTAGTCGGCTGACACTAACTGTTTAACTCGGTCAACACTGAAATCTTTCAACACCTGACCAACACTATAATGCCCGAGTGAACTCAGTTAGAACTAAAACTCACTTTGGTCTTCTTCAATGCCCGAGAGTAATTAGCATGAACTGATTGTGGTTGGATAGGATTAGACATTTGTGTCAACATCACTATACTTGTGTAAACATCAATAACAATACACAATTGAATAATTGTCATCAACAATCTCCCTCTTTGGTATTGATGACAACACAACATGTCATAATACAAAGAATTAGAGAGAAATAGACATAAGAATGAAATTTTTATTAATGTCGTTAGCTTCATTCTAATTCTAATCAAATTTTATTAATGTCTTTATCTTCATTCTGATTCTCATCCAAAAACTCCCTCAATCATTGAAATACAAATTTCTCCCTCTTTCATTAATCTCTGTTTCTTATAAAGTCCTCCATCTGTCATCAATCATCTTTATGACATACAATAATCTCTCCTTCCATCACTAATCATTATGACATACAATAATCTCTCCCTCTTTGACAACCAATGCCAAATAAACCAACTAACATATCCAATGAAGTTGTAATGTACCTATTTGTACTGATTCATATGCAATGAGCTCTAAATATCTTCATCAACATGTTAAATCTATTCTGTAGCTTGGTTGATGCATCACTAAATTGTGTTTTAGTGAGCCTTGGTTAGGGAATTACCCCTATCTTTCCTCTAAGATACAAAAATGCATCCTTAGGTAATGGTTTTGTGAATATTACTACAATTTTTTCTTTAGTATTCACATATTCCAATCTTACTTCCTTGTCCTGAACCAATTCTCTCAAGAAATGATACTTTATTGCAATATGTTTAGTCTTAGTATGTATCACAGGGTTCTTTGAAATGTTAATATCACTGGTGTTGTCACAATAGATAATAATTGGTTATATGATTTCCACCTTCATACCTGACAATAAATTTTTGAACCATATGATATTTGAACAATTTGCTGCTACAAAAACATACTCTACTTTTGCTATAGATTGAGAAACGCATTTCTATTTCTTGCTTGTCTAGTAGACTAAGCTCTTTCCAAGAAATAATAGTCTACCACTTGTGCTATTTCTTTCATCAACACTTCCATCCCAATCAACATTAGTAAAAGTATTCAAATCAAAGTTTCCTCCCTTCTTGTACCATAATCCATTATCTTCGGTACCCTTAAGATATATCAAAATCCTTTTAATAGCCATCAAATTATTCTCTTTAGGATTAGCTGAAAACCTTGCAACAATACAAACTTCTAATACAATATAAGGTCTGGTGTGAAAAACATATTGAAGTTTACCAATCATGGATCTGTAGGTAGTCTGGTTTACTTCATTTGAATCATCATCCTTAGATAAATTATGTCTAGTAGGCATAGGTGTTCCAACTGGTCTGGAGTCTTCCATCCCAAATTTCTTTAGTATCTCTTTGATGTATTTAGAATGGCTAATGTAGATACCTTCCTTCATCTGATAAAATTGTAAACCAACAAAGAATTTGATTTCACCAAACATAGACATTTCAAATTCCTTTCTCATAGATTCTGAGAATGCTTTGCATAAGTCATCATATCCAGTAAACAATATATCATCAACAAATATTTCTGCTCATAGTATCTTGTTCTGAGGTCCTTCTTTAATATACAAGCTACTATTGTCATTCGTTCTCTAAAATGGAATGCTTATCAAGTAACCATGTAGTCTTTCATACCAGGCTCTAGGAGCTTGCTTCAGTCCATACAATGCTTTGTGTAATTTGAAAACCATATTCCTTTTGTTAGGATCTACAAAACCTTCAGGTTGCTCAATATAGACTTACTCTTCAAGAATTCCATTTAGGAATGAAGATTTAACATCCATTTGATATATCTTGTATCCTTTGTGTGCACATATGCTAGAAGAGTTCTGACTCCTTCAAGTTTTGCAACAGGAGAAAAAGTTTCTCCGTAATCAATACCCTCTTCTTGAGCATATCCTTTACATACTAATCTTGCCTTATTTCTAGAAACTTCTCCTTTTTCATTCATCTTGTTTCTGAAAACCCACTTAGTACCAATCACATTCTTATCTTTTTGTCTAGGTACAAGAGTCCAGGTTTTGATCTATTCTATCTGCTCAATCTCTTCATTCATTGCTTCGATCCAACTTTCATCATTCAATGCATTTTTAATAGTTCTAGGTTCAATTTCACTAAGTAAACATGTACCTTTAATTTTGTTCATACTTATTACACCTTCTATCTGATGTCTAATTATTTTCTCAGCTGCATGATGCCTTTTGACATATTTTCAAGTATAGGATCCTTCCTTCTTGATTATGGGCTTGTTCCACAAGGTTCACCATGCTCAAAATTTTTGTTCTTTTCTTCTATCTGGTACTTGGGTTCCACTATCTGAGACTCAAGCACCTCTATCTAAGACTCAAGTGCCTATGTCTACAACTTGGTTCCCTCTATCTATGACTCAGTCTCTTCAATCTACAACTCAGTTTCCTCTACCAGTAGCTCAGGTTTCATAGGTTGCAACTCAGGTTGAACTGTTTGGGTTTGTGTAGATGAATTCAATGGTTGATAGGGATGCTGCCCAATCACCATTGCTTGTGTCTTAGGTATAGTATCAGGTTCATAATATACAAAGTTTTTGTAATCGTGAGGCTCTTTACTACTTTGTTCTTCACCTCTTTTTGCAAACTCATCAATCCTTACATGCACACTTTCTATGACTTTATGCGTAGAAATATTCAAACATTTATATGCTTTGCTTTTACAGGAGTAGCCTAGGAATATACCTTCATCACCTTTTACATCAAATTTTCCATTTCTTGCTTCCTTCAAGATGCAACATTTACTTCCAAATACTTTGAAATAATGAGCATTAGGTTTATAGCCATACCATAATTCAAAAGGTGTCTTCTAAGTACCTTTCTTTAGTTGAACTCGGTTCAAGGTGTGAATTTCAGTAATGATGGCTCCCTTCCAGTATTTGGTAGCAACATTATTTCAATCATCAGGGTCCTTGCACAATCCATAATGGATCTTTTCCTTCTTTATACTATACCATTATGCTATGGGGTACCTGGGATAGATACTTGTATTTTGATACCTCTTTCATTGCATAATTCATTGAATTCATTAGAAATGAATTCTCCTCCTCTGTTAGATCTTAAGCATTTTAGTTTCTTTCTTGTTTCTTTTTCAACTCTAGCTAGGTACCATTTGAACTTCTATAAGGATTATGATTTTTCTTTAAGAAACATAACAGTCATCATTCTGGAATGATCATCAACAAATAGAATGAAATACTTCTCACCTATGTAACTTGTTATTCCAATTGGTCCACATAAATCTATATGTACCAATTCCAACACTTCTTCTATATTGTAGTTCTTTCTCTTGAAGTTAGTTTTTCCCATCTTCCCAATTTGACATTGTTTACATATTGCTAATTCAGGTTTCTTTAGAATAGGAATTTATCTTACTCTTTTGTTCTTTCTTATGTTAACCAGGTTATCAAAGTTCACATGACATAACCTTTTATGCCGTAACTAGCTTTCTTCTACTTGTGCAATAAACATGAACTTTCATTGAGTTCAAGATAAAATAGATTACCTTTTGTTTTTTTTCCAGTTCCAACTAGGTTTCCCTTACCATCCAGGAGCTTGGCCTTACCATTCATGAATTCTACCTTGAAACCAATGTTATTCAGCTGTACCAAACTTAGTATATTGCACCTTAGTCCTTCAACCCAATAAGCATTATCACATTTGATTCCTTATGTTAAAGCAATACAACCTTTACCTTTCACATAGTAGGGTTCATCATTCCCAAAAATGACACTCCCACCATCATAGTGCTCAAGATGTTCAAATTTGGTTTTATCACCAGTCATGTGGTGAGAACAACCACTATCATTTATCCAAGTGTCATTCTTGCTAATATGAGAATATAGTGTTGTCTTTTCATTATTTGACTCATCCTTAACAACAATATAAACCATTTCATCTTCATCTTCATCACTATGAGAATATTTAGCAATGTAACAAGATTTCTTACCTTTGTCTTTGTAGCTTTTTTAATCTTTCTCGCCTTTATACTTTTTGAACTTTTTCTCACCTTTGTCTTCCTTGTTTGGACACTTAGCATCAATGTGACCAACCTCATCACATGAAAATCAAATTAATGGTATTCTTCCCTTGTACTGTCCTTTTCTTTTTGTAGCTCTACTTACAAGTAATGCATCAATGATTTCCAGATCTTCATCATCAAATTCATCATCACTGTCACTGCCAATCTATTTTCCTTTCATCTTTCGAAGGTTTAATTTATCTTTGAATACAGACTCAAGATTTCCAATATTAGGAGAGTATTTGTCAAAGTTATCCAACTCAAAAGCTGACAATCTTCCAATTAATCCATCTCGAGTTATACCATTACTGCATCTCATTTCTTGAATAGCTAAAACTCTAATTGCATAGATAGGAATTAAAGTTCTCAATACCTTTCTAACCACTATTGTGTCTTCAATTACTCCACCTGTAGCTCTAATGGAACTGGCACTTTTCTTGATTCTTTAACTGTATCTTGTAATGTCCTCTCCTTATTTCATTTTCATTTGATCAAATTGATCTCGGAGACTTTCTACTTTGGCTCTCTTTACATTGACATCTCCTCCATGAATATGATCTTGCTTGTTCCACATATCAAAGGTAGTAGGGCAGTCCTTTACTTCATCAAATTTGAAATAACTGAGTGCAGAGGCTATATCAATCATCATTATGTTATGATGCTTCATGTCTATCATCTGATCCACAGTCAAAGGTCTCGGTGGTTCCACATACCTATGGTCCAAGAATTGCAAACCAGTATCTCTAATGGTAGATAGATGTAGTCTCATCAGATCTTTCCATGATGCAAAATTTTCTTTGTTAAGATTCATGATCTCCCTTTTGTAAGACATCTCTGATCTTTAGCTTAGGCCTTAAAACCTTCCCTATAAGCACTTGTAGCTCTGATACCAATTGTAGGAAATGAGTTGAGTGACTGAGAGGGGAGGGGTGAATCAGTTACCACATAAAAAAAAACCAAGTCCCTTAGATTTCTTAAACAAATTAGTTATTGTTGCTTGGTTAACATAGATATTCTACTGTCACTCGCTTAACATAGAAAATCTTAATTTATTAACTATGCTTATCTTTAGTAATTGATTGCAAAAGCATAAAACATAAAGAAAATGAAATGTATATAGATAACACCAAGATTTAACATGGAAACCCAATATGGGAAAAACCACCAATTGCAACTAGTCACTATTTTTCACTCTTTTGAAGTCAGCCCTGTTAGGATCTAACCCTGTTAAAGGTTACAATAACACACTATTATGTGTGACTCTGTTAGAGGATTTAATCACCCTGTAAGGAGTGGCCTTGTGAGAGGTCCTTAAACACTTCAATGTAGAAATGTCGCCTTGTGAGAGGACTTACAAAATACTGTTAAGTCTTCTCTATTAAGAGATTTTGATCACTGCTAGAATTGGTAGAAAGTAACAATGGATTGACCTGTTTTGATAAGAAACTGTGTTTGCTGATTCAGATATCTATTTTGGGTTAAATAATTGATCCTCACTTATTAGATATTCTATTTCTTCTCTCTATGTTCTATCCTCAATCAGAATCCCATCTGATTTCACCTTCACTCTTCATATCACTTACACACACTGCCTCTCATGTTCGATCCAAACTTGACCTTATATTTATATGATAAGCCTTGTCAAGTCAGCCTTAATATCCTTCCAAATAAATTAAAAAACTCATGTCTTTCGGCTGCATATAAATAATTATCCATAAAATATAAACTCATATTAGTTGGCTGACACTAACTTTTTAACTTGGTCAACAATGAAATCTTTCAATGCCCGACCAACACTATAATGCTCGAGTGAAATCGATTAGAACTAAAAATTACTTTGGTCCTCTTCAATGCCCGAGAGTACTTGGCATGAACTGACTGTGCTAGAATAGGATTAGACATTTGTGTAAACATCACTATACTTGTTTAAACATCAATGACAATACACAATTGAATAATTGTCATCAACACAAACAATATAAACTAATTTGGCCCAATAATGTTGCTTTGGTCCAGTAATCCACTCAGGTGATATAATAGCACTCAGGCAATATGTTTTCACTCGGGAAACATAATAAACTCTAGCACTTGGGCTACACTATGTACTCGGGTAATATTGATCACTTGGGTAATATTGATTACCATTGTCTGATCGGTCGACACTGCCACTGCTCAGGCTTCACTTCAAGCTGCTTGGGTTGCAGTTCAAGCTGCTGGCTTAGTCAACACTATGGTGACTAAGTATTTTGGCACTAATTGACAAAAAGTCTTTCCATAAGGTCAACATGAAGATGCCAAAATCCAAAAATAAATGCGTAGGTCCTAGGTGAAAAATGAAATATGTGATTGGATGGAAAATGGTAAATCATGCATAGAAGTTGGAGCCAACCTTGAGTGTAAGAATTATTGAAGGTGGAGGAGGACCCATAGTTGAATTAAATATGCATTTAAGTGTAACATGAGGTCCTACCATAGGAAACACAGTAAAGTAGGCACAAAATGGTCCCAAGATGAACACAAGATAAGTGCTTACTTTATAGGATGATACATTTAGCCCCCACTTTAGCGGGAGTATGATACAAGCTCAGGCTCATGATAAAGAAAGAGGTAGAAGAAAGAAAGAATGAATGATGAAGGAGAGATAGATGATCATGGTGTTGGTTCTTAAAACTATAACTTGAAAGAGAACACTAAAACATACATATCCTTCATAATTTCAAGCTATGGCTATGGCCAAGGAATATGAATGACCAGAAAAGTCAAATTCCCCTACTCTTTTGGTCTAATTAAAACCAAGGCGGGTGTACCCAAATATTATAATTAACTCAAAAACTCTTGAAATAACAAAATATTTTGCTATAAAAAAATCAAAGGTAAAAACTTGCATTCTCTTGAATTTAATTTTAACCATATTCTCTCAAATTTATAACTATAAAATAAAATAAACCAGTATTTAAACTAAGGGTGAGCCCTTCATGACCAGTCCATTTTTTCACCATATCATAGAAAACACCCTTTAAAACATTTATGTAGAACTCCATGAGACGACATGTTAATAAGTCATCACCTGTTTAATTCTATCAATGTTGATTAACTACTTTCGTATCATGTTTCAGTCTAATTGAATTTAATTCCTGCCTATGAAATCAAACATATAATAAAATGTATTACAACACTTCAATAAAATTCCATGTTGAACACAAAAATTAGATAGAGAAATGGCCATCAACACAAGTCTTGAAAACAATAATTGAAAATACTATCAATTACCATGGAAGACTTGTTCTAAATATGAATCCATGACATAGTGATTGAACATAAATTCACGTCATATATTTTTTTTTATGATGTCATTACACATTTTCTACTAAGACCGAAAATGAACTTGCCCCCTCTCTTTTTTGATCCTTTTTCCTTCTATTTATAACATGGTTGTGGTTTCCCCTTTATGGGAAAGGGAAGCAACAACCTTCCAACCGTTGTTTATTTACATCACCTCAAAACCATAAACTTATTTACAAATATGATTACGAAGAAACCCTACAAATTTTGAGTCTTTACATGCTTTCAAAAATAGAAAAAGACAGTTTCATAATAGCCTTAAAAAAAGGGGGTAATCCATTGATGTGAATTCTTGAAAACAATCGATCCATTTCATCCTAGAACTGCTCATGGTCAAAACTAGGCTGCTCAAAGATAACACACATCTCCACCTTGTCTTTCTCCACTTCCAATTTGAAAATGCCGCTCTGATACCCGAAATAACACGTGGAAAGGTCTTAAGTAGCAAACATTAGAATATTCAAGATGTCAACCCAAGTAGAAAATATTAGACTGTTCAATATGTCAACATTATCTTCCTCATCAAAATCCAAGTTCGATTGAATAACAGGGTGTGGATTCTCATTTTCTGATCCCACAACTATAGGAATATGTAAGACCCTGCCTCCTTAAGTACCAATGTTATTTAAATTTTGAATACATCTATATTAGTTAGGTCTAAATAAGCGGTTGTGTGTTTTTTTTCATTGGTAAAATTCTTATGTCGTTCTCTCTTGGAAAAGTATCAATAAAATAAAATATAATAAAAATCTAATTTATTCTAGGATGTAATTGAACAATCCTTATGATCAATTAGTACAAGAAGATAGATACCTCTTGCATAAATTTATTTGAAATATTATGTTGAAATTTTATTTGAAGGAATCATGATTACTAGATGAATATGGGGTGTTTATAAGACCTCACCACTTATATGACTAAATTAAACCTAATTGGTGGAAATGTATTTCTTTCGTATAAGATTAGATATGTGAATAGTTATAGCTGAGTTATTTGAGTGGCAATACTCTTGTGATTCATGAGTAAACTTGATTGAAACTAAATATATGTTTCTTCTTTGAGATACATTGATAATAATGTAATTAAAATATGAAATTTAGATAGGATTTTTCAAATGGTTTCTAATAAGGGATCTAAGATCACTCGTAATCATTTTTTTGGAATTCTTCTTTCTAATCAATATTTGATACAACAAGGATGTAATGTATTTTTCAACTATTGTATATGAATTACAATTTCATGATGGATAAGTTCATAAACTAGAACTATGAGAATGTGATTAATAACTAATGTTATCAATTATGATGATTTGATTATACTTGTGGTTGTGTTTGCAGGAACGTAAGTGTCCCTACATGAGGAAGGAGAAACACTTGTTAAAATACCTCATGAAGGAGTTGGAGTAATTCAATTTTTATAGTTAGGAATAAGGAGATATATTTATCAAGCTTTATGGGTTATTACTAAAGGTCAAATTTATTTGTGTTGAGTATCCTTATAAGAGAGTTAGGGTTTTAAAACCCTTAGGTTAGGCTAAAACTCGAATGGACCTTTGTATGAGTCATTATTTGGTGTTGTTTGGTCAATTTCATGTATCCTTGTGCAAAAAATAGGTGCCTAGGGTCAATACCTTGGGGTTGGGGACCTTTTCAACATGTGACATTGTCCTTAGGACTTGATATGACCCTTCAAAAAGTCACTTTTTGGAAAGTGATGAGATGGGAGCTTTGGGGAAAGTGTTTTGGGGAGGAGATTGATAAATATCTTGGAAAGAATGAAGAGAAGCCATTGCCCACTTCTCCTTTTGGAGAACTTGTGTTGGGAAGAGAATAAATGAGACATAATGGAGATGGAAGTAGACCTTTCACATATGAAGATATCAACTTGAAGGCTTGAAGAAAGAGATAAGTCATGTCTCTCCCTTTTGGATACATTGTTTGGGCTTAGATTTCTTGATTATGTAATGTTTTTCTATGAAGTCTGGTTACAGAGAGTATCAAAAAAATTATTGTATAAGGAAGACTTATGATTTGTTAACAAGCTATCACCATAGATTTTCATGGTAAGAAAGTCATGTATCTTGCTCGGGGGTATGGCTAGAGCCCCTGAGGCTTCATGATGCCATTATGGACGGGAGGAGAGCAAGCCTTGTTTTTTTTTTTATTTTTTTTTATTTTCTTCCATTAGCATAGCTGTAATAAGAATTTTAGGATCATAAGTTTGGGATTGAGATAGTAGATTGAAAGATAGCTCAAAATGGATTTTAATGGTTGTGAGTTTTTATGGTGTAATGAAAGGGATAATTATGTAGGATTTCATCTTTTTGTATTAAGAGTAAGTTATGTAATAGTCTGTATGTATTTTTCAATAGAAAACTTTGTAAATTTTAAGTAGTTGTGTTTAAGAGAAGCTCTATTGTGTTATTTTTTTCCATTTTCATGCCTCTAATGAAAGTTATATGTTTGTTTTGAATATATTGTTTTAAGAGGAGTTTTAATATGTATATTAGCATCATTATGTAAGTGACGAGAAAATTTCTTTTCTGTAAAGACGACCATAACATCATAACCCTTTTCCTTCTATATCATTCATGAACATAGCTTTAAGTGCACTAGTATGAGTTTGGCTGGACACCCACCAGTCACACCTTCTTGAGAGATTATATGGCTAATCACTCTCATCTCATCCACACCTATGGCACCTTTTTGCGGTGTAGGGTGGGGCACCATTTCCAACCCGGTATGCCAAATTTTCTACCGTAACATGAGCAACTCATGTAGCACATCTTCTTAGGGTAACCAATGCCCTACAATACCTCTGCAAAATGAATGTAGCCATACAACAGATATATCCCTCAAGTATAGTGCTTATCATCCAATTTAAAAGGGATGGCTTCTCTAGCTATGGAGTTCACGAGTACGAATTCAGGAAACCTACGGTAGGAAACTATGTTACTTCTCTATCTTCTTCTTATCGGATAGCTATTATGATAAGGACCAACTAGAGGAATGCAAGTTTTAAGGCATGCATATAGCCTATTCTATCTAAAACATAGTTACATAGTTTATTATCTTTTTTATCTGGCGTAAGAATGTCCCTAGTGTTTCGAACGTCTCTATCCAGCAGATGTATCATGAATGCATGTGTTATAAACAAAAGAATCCAACCTATGTATCATGCGTACATATGTTTATAATCAAAATATTAAATTTTTATTAATAGGCATCATAGACTAGATAGAGTCTAAATCGTGCTTCTATAATAGCTTATATTATCGATTAAATACATCATGAAATAATCTAAAAAGTTCCTCTTGAATGATTTACACCCTCCTTTTGGACAAAAAAAATAAACGACAACAGAATTTTAGGGTTGTCAGATTGTAGTTCCCTCCATCTAGGAACACATAAGAAGCCAGGTTGTAGACCTGCTAGAGTCATAGGTAGGGGGTCTGCCTCGATCAATGACTTTCACTCCACAACATGCGGATGAGAAACTCTGTCGAACGACAAATGCAGGCAGCTTACTCCCCCTCTAACCTACTTATAGTGTGTCAAGCCTACTCCTCGACCCCTTAGCGCCCCTCCCTATTACTAATGCTATTAATGTGCCTAAGGATAGCAGGGAACACACATCCAGTAGGGGGAATTGAGTGAGGTGGGATTTACCTAAGAGAGAGATGGATATCGCGACCCAAACTGATGCACTTCAGCTACAGTCGAGTTGGTTTGGGCAGACGCCATGGTGCCCAATAAAATGGGATACATGGGTCTAAGACGTAAGACCAAACTAATATTTATCATTGCACTACATCTTTATCAACTATGGTAACTTATCACACCTCTATTTGATCTAAAAATTTGTTTTTGAAAGACGTGAGGCCTTCTGGTATTACCTCTATGGTAACCGCATGCATTGTAAACTAATCAGAGCAATCAAATCTATGGTATTGACACGTGAGTAGTCATCTCCCTCGCATGGTCATCTGTCCTCACCCTCGTATCACTCCACTGATATAGACTCTCCATAGGTACCCTCACAGTAGGAAGACCTTGATTGCTTCTCGTATCCCAAGGCTATACTAATTTGAACGCAATGAAATCATCCTTCAAAAGTTGGTAGAAGTTGAATGACTATTTCGTTATCAAGTTTGATGAATCTTGCCAACTCATTTAAATCTTGCAGAGGAGTCAACGATAAGGATAGAAGGTGAGTTGTCATACCCAGTATTAACCATTGAAAAAGAGTAAGCACCACTTATGATATTTGAAATAGTAGAAATCACAACATTTGATAAGATCTTCTATAAAGATTAAATCAAGATTATCTTACAAATAAAATAATAAAATCTTATAATTCAAGTTTTTAATTACCTTCAAATAAGCATCAAAATAATGATACAAGGTTCGATAAGTTTTGTAGTATTTTAAATTCTAATTAATATTTGTCTCGTTATGGTTATGGAACTAATATTTATAGGATCATATGATGTAAACAAAAGTTTGAAGTGTGGAGAAACTTTCGACAAGCATTAGGTTTCATGAACTCAATTTTGTTTTAAGGTCCCTTTCACATCATAACATGATCTCTTCATATTTATTTATTCCAATTGAATTG
>MU227069.1:1789682-1819753 GCA_018584345.1 Thuja plicata
AATGAGAACTGTTTTGCACAAGAAGACTATCACTGCTCTATGCTTGATATATATGGCAATTGAACCTCATCACTGCTCTGTGAAGAATGAAGACAAGATGGAGATCCAAGGAGAGTGCTCTACACCACAAATATTCTACCGTAACATGAGTAACTCATGTGGCGCATCTTCTTAGGGTAACCAACGCCCTACAATACCTCTACGAAATGAATGAAGCCATACAACAGATATATCCCTCAAGTATAGTTCTTATCATCCAATTTAAAAGGGATGGCTTCTCTGGTTATGGAGTTCATGAGTACAAATTCAGGAAACCTATGGTAGGAAACTATGTTACTTCTCTATTTTCATCTTATCGGATAGCTATTATGATAAGGACCAACTAGAGGAATGCAAGTTGTAAGGCGTGCATATAGCCTATGCTATCTAAAACATAGTTACATAGTTTATTATCTTTTTTATCTGGCGTAACAATGTCCCAGGTGTTTCGAACGTCTCTATCCAGTGGATGTATCGTGCATGCATGTGTTATAAACAAAAGAATCTAGCCTATGTATCATGCATGCATATGTTTATAACTAAAAGATTAAATTTTTATTAATAAGAATCATAGAATAGATAGAGTCTAAATCACGCTTCTATAATAGCTTATATTATCGATTGAATACATCATGAAATAATCAGAAAGGTACCTCTTGAATGATTTACACCCTCCTTCTAGAAAAAAAAAATAAATGACAATGAAATTTCTGGGTTGTCAGATTGTAGTTCCCTCCATCTAGGAACACGTAAGCATCCAGGTCGTAGACCTGCTAGAGTCATAGTTAGGGGGTTTTCATCACTTAATGGCTTTCGCTCCTCCACATGTGGATGAGAAACTCTGTCGAACAATGAATGCAGGTAGCTTACTCCCCCTCTCACCCGCTTATAGTGTGTCGAGCCTACTCCTCGACCCCTTAGCGACCCTCCCTATTACTAATGCTATTAATGTGCCTAGGGATAGCAAGGAACACACACCCAGTAGGGGGACTTGAGTGAGGTGGGCTTTACCTAAGAGAGAGATGGATATCATGACCTAGACTGATGTACTTTAGGTACAGTCGAGTTGGTTTGGGAAGATGCCATGGTGCCCAATAAATTGGGATACATAGGCCTAAGACGTAAGACCAAACCAGTGTTTATCATTGCACTACATCTTTATCAACTATTGTAACTTATCACACCTCTATTTTATCTGAAAATTCATTTTTGAAAGACATGAGGCCTTCTGGTATTACCTCTGTGGTAACCGCATGCATTGTAAACTAATCAGAGCAATCGAATCTCTGGTATTGATGCGTGAGTAGTCATCTCCCTCGCATGGTCATTTGTACTCACCCTCATATCACTCCATCGATACAAACTCTCCATAGGTACCCTCATAGTAGGAAGACCTTGATTGCTTCCCATATCCCAAGGTTGTACTAATTTCAACGCAATGAAATTATTCTTCAAAAGTTAGTAGAAGTCGAATGACAATTTCGTCATCAGTCTGACGAATCTTACCAACTCATTTAAATCTTGCAGAGGAGTCAATGACAAGGATAGAAGGTGAGTTTTCATACCCAATATTAACCATTGAAAAAGAGTAAGCACCACTTATGATATTTGAAATAGTAGAAATCACAACATTTGATAAGATCTTCCGTAAAGATTAAATCAAGAGTATCTTACAAATAAAATAATAAAATCTTATAATTCAAGTTTTTAATTACCTTCAGATAAGCATCAAAATAATGATACAAGGTTCGATAAGTTTTATAGTATTTTAAATTCTAATTAATATTTGTCTTATTATGGTTATGGAACTAATATTTATAGGATCATATGACGTAAACAAAAGTTTGAAGTGTGGAGAAACTTTCGACAAGCATTAGGTTTCATGAACTCAATTTTGTTTTAAGGTCCCTTTCACATCATAACATGATCTCTTCATATTTATTTATTCCAATTGAATTGTTAAATTTAAAATGGTGAAGCTCCATATTAATATAATTTATTGATCTAAATTAAAAATGTAAGTAATATATTTTGAATATTGGATGTTAATCTATTTWGAAAATAAGTCATAGAACTAAATATTATTTCATATGTTCTAATAYAATCTTCCTAATTTTGGTATASCCCAATRAATTTACAAATGTGTATCTAAAGYAATTRGAAAGCTTCTAATWTWAAAATATATATAAAYTATATAAAGGACTTACCATGCAAATTTAAATCATAAACATGTATACTATTAGCATGCTAGGAGATTATTTACAACTTGAACACTTGTATATAAAGGTATAAAAAGAAAATATAATAATAAGAGTGTTCTTTTGATTTATTATAATCGATTTATAATCCTAAGTGATATAAAGCATAAAGTTACCTAGGTTGGTTAGGTTAGGGAATGGATGTTCTTGTAAATTAATTTGTTTATTATTTGTATACAATCTATCTATGGTTAAAAATATAAATAAAAGAATTGTTGTATTAAACGACCAATATTAAGGGTGTCCTACATTTATCCTAATGGTAAATCACTATTTAATTTCTTCACATTAAATTATCTTTGTATGCTATCATCATTGAGTAGAACTATTAGGTTACCTCTAGCTCTAGGAGCATATATATATATATATATATATATATATANAGTATATATATATATATATATATATATATATATATATATATATATATATATATATATGGTCACATTTTATAGTTAAAATTTTTGGGCATTACAGAATACCCATCATGTTACTCAAAATATAAATTGGGAATTCTTCTGTGTTACACCACAGCCACCACCGAAATCATTTTATAATGAAAATGGTTACCAACTTGGTAAACTGTATTAATTCTTGAAATCATGTTACACATAAGGTGACATGCCTCAGAAATGCAAGGATAATAAATGTTAATGAACAACTCATGTTTTGTAGTGTTTTAACCTCTTGATGTCTTCTCGGAATATCTTCACTTGGATTGTGCACTGATGAGTTACTTGTAGCCATAAATAAACTCCATTAATATTTCCCAATTTGATCTTAAATCCAGCGTTCTTGTGATATCCAGATGGCAATTTTCCTATCAAATCATTACTGACAACATATCATCATTTCAAACCACTTTTGTAATGCATGGTGTGAAATAATGGCAAGTTTTTTTGCAACATTGCAATTCCCTAGAAAACCCTTTTGTGAAATAGTGACGGGTTGTTATGTTGCAAAGTCTCTATTATGTTACCTGCAAAATAGAAAAATGTCACTATTTTTCAAACCCTAATTTTAAGCTTTCACAAAATAGCAACTGAAGTAGATTATGACTTTATTTTCTTTTCTTGACATATTTGGCACATTCGCCATCTTTTCAGGAATTTCTCAAGATTACAATAGTCCCAACTGTGGATCCATCTACTGGATCCATATTCCCTATTAATATGGCAAGAATCCAACTATCTTTGGAGGAAGCATAACATGTGCGTAGTCTATTGGGCAACGAACTCTTACTAACCCCTAACCATGTACGGTTGCCTATGGACCTTGAAACATGAATTCATGACTTTCCTCTATCAAAGTCCCTATTTTGAAATAATTTCCAGAATATGGTAATACATATTAAGACTTTCTGATAGAAAATATCCATCCTCATGTATGCATAATTCTTTGTTTTGAAGAAATCCTCTAACTGAAAAATAAAATTCTCAAACATCTGAATTTTCTTTGCTGAAATATCATTTCCCTATGTATTTCCAATATCAAACTCTACTTCATATCCTCTAGTATCTTTATTTATGTACATCTCTCCCCAAAAAAAATTTTGTACTCAAAATTTTCTTGCTTCTTAATGTATTGATTCTTACCAATACCATTCGAATTTTTATCAGATGTATTCACAATGATTGGCATACCAATAAAAACATCAAATGAAACCCTCTTCTCAATCAAACAAACATTATCATCTATTTTCTCACCTCCTTAGATACTTGCAACATCAAAATTCCTTTTCTTATATAGAGGATTGAGTAGACATGGGTATCACTCCATTCTATTCCCATGCAAGTCCTCATTTTAGTACTTTGTTACTATTGATAAAATAAGGTATTAGTTACTACACACACATGATCATTTTCTATTTCTCCATGATCATAATCCATCTCATCAATGTATGAATAATTTTCCTCTTGGTTTTATCCTTCTTCACTATACTCATTAAAGGATGTATCATGTCCTACTTCATGTTTGATATTCTTGCATATAATAAAATGATTAAACTAACTCAATTTACATTATCCATACGTGAAAATTCTTGAGAATCCTACACATTCATGTATCCTTCACAGATGTCATGAGTAAAAAAATAGATATCATTTGTGACATTATGCTGCTGATAGGACACCTTTGGTTCTGGCTTAGATTTTCTTACCATGCCATATTTATCAACCTTTTGAATATTACTTGAAATATGAAAGGCTTCATACAAATATTCAAGGTTTTCCATCCTTATCTTAAAACCCATATCCTCATCAAAAGCATTTAGATACACAAACAATGCCCACACATTATTCGGTTTCATATTATCAGGTAATCCTTTAATAATTTTAGAAAAATTAATATTGAACAAGGGAATAGTTTCATTCTTTTGAATATGAGCATGTGTGAATTCTTTAAGTGAAATTGATTCACTCACCTTTTCCCCGAACTATTCCACAAAAATTAATTTCAAATCCCTCCATGAACTTATAGAACGTGGGGCCAAACTTGATATCCATTCCCTTGCATCTCCTCTCATGAAGTGAAAAAATAATCTCATCACAATATATTCCTGGTTTATCTCATAATCCTCCATCAAATATTCAAAACCTGATATGTGTCTCTCTACTAACTCTTCTTTCATTCCATTTAACCTTGGGAGTTTGTCTCTGTCATTAGGAGAAACAATGTTTGGGAATCCAAAAATACCATCAAAATTTAATGTCTCATATCTTTCTATCTTAAAAGATCTTTGTTGCAATGAAACATTGTTTTAGGACATGATCGTCTTCCTACATACATCACCATAATGACATATTCTACAAAATTTCAACTACAGAGTCACCAAGTCACTAGTAAAGTTTGGCCATATTTTTGACGTGAGTTGGTCAATTTTTCGATGCAGGTTGGTCAACCAAATGACCATTATTGTCATCGAAGTTTATTTATCAATTAAGTGACCCAAAAAATGTTGTGTCAAATTATCAACAGTAATAGTGGTCAAATGATCGACTGTATAATGCATTGAGACTGTGGATATTCCGATCAATATAGTCTGTTGATCATTGTTGTTATTGTTGAACTATCGAATTGAGAATATGTTGAGACTGTGGCATTCTGATCAAAATAGTTCGTTGATCATTGTCATTGTCGTTGAACTATCAACTTCAGAATGCATTGAGACTATGGCATTCCAGTTGAAGTAGTTCATTGATCATTGTCATCGTCATCAAAATATTGACTTTAGTATGCGTTTAGACTATGGCATTCCGGTCAAAACAGTTCATTGATCATTGTCATCATCGTCAAACTATCAACTTTAGAATGCGTTGAGACTGTGGCATTTTGGTCAAAATAGTTTGTTGATCATTGTCATTTTCTTCAAACTATCAGCTTCAGAATGCGTTGAGACTGTGGCATTCTGGTCAAAGCAGTTTGTTGATCTAGTTTTGGGCTGTCGAAATAGAGACGTCAAAATGAGTTGAGACTGTAACATTCCGGTCAAAGCATTTCGTTGATATATTTTATGGTTGTCAAAGTAGCGACGACATATATATATATATATATATATATATATATATATATATATATATATATATATATCATCTTTTAATATATATATAATATATTTCCTTTTACTAATCTTTTCATTGAAAGTATAGCATTTGAATTAGAATACACTCTAGAATGCTTATAAATCTAACTACTTAGCCCTTATAATAATTTCTTGAACATTTATAATAATTTTTTTTATCATTGTTCTTACTATCATGTTGTTATCATTGTTCTTACTATCATTAAATTAAAGTCTATAAATAACATTTTGCATAATTGTTTTTCTTTTTCTTGATTAGGTCATTGTATATTTTTTTGTTGATTTTATTTATTTTTATAATGTTTTGTGTTTGCAATGCATATACAATTTTTGTCACACAAAAATACATAGTTTCTAATACAAAATTTAGTACTTCAGCTAACATGCATGCTACAATCAATTTCAATGGAAATGTTTTAAATTGTTTTTTTTTCCATGACAGTGTTTTAACAATGCAAATATTTTAACTCCTATTGTTTCCAGTTTGAAAGATATGCTAGTTGTTAAAAATATAACAAGGCAATCATAAAGAATATTAAAAATTCTATCTATAAATCAAATGATCTAGCAAAACAAAAATAATTACCAAACCTGAAAGCTCTCCTTTGAATAGTACATACAATGTAAAATATTAGTTCATAAATAATGTATTTTCATGTAGTTGTAATTTTAGATGCATTTGAAACCTCTTACCAAAAATTGGATTAAATTATCATTGAAAAAATTGATATTGTAGGATAACATATATTCCTATTCAAATGCAAATACAATTTGTTGTGTGTAAAAACTATATGCATATGAATATGTTTAATCTATATGAGAGGAGATACATATTACCTAATTTTTTTATGACCATTTATCTTAAAATCTAACATATTAGTATACCATGTATATAATTTAATCATATCATGCCTTCCTAACATATGCATTGAACTATTAATATCAATGTCTATTAAACCCCAACTTGAAAAGTTGTAAAAGTGCAATTATACTAACCTCACTACTCAAATTGACTAACAATTCAACTACCAAAATATACCTTTAAATATTATTTACCATCCCATACCATAAATAATTTATAGATTGTGACATGTAAAAGAATAGAATTGGAGATCTTCTCTTAATTTTGATTTTATATTTTTTTTTATTGCTAAAATTCTAACTTTTCTCAACCAAGGTTGTTGGATGATATCAGTTTTGGTTACTGATCATGCTGTTGATATTCATGTTTTGTCACTGATGTCAACATATATTTCTATGAAGAAGACAGACTGGCTACTTAACTAGATGCAGTGTACAAACACTGTACGGATGATTTAGAATAATCGAAGTTGGACTTATGCAAAAGGATCTATGTTGACCTTATCCCTAAGGTCAATTGACTTTATATTACCTACTATGGATGTTACAGTTGATTTAGTCGAGACTATTTTTCTGGATTGTAACTGTGATTCTGGACAGAGCAGGTCTCTGTGTTTTGAGTATATCTTTCTGGCAAAGATATTTCAGAACTTGCGAGCTTATTGATGGAAAGCTAACATATGATAGAGTAATGGGTTGATTTTGATTATTGATTGGATACTGATGAAGTCATCCATGGTGTGTATTCTGGAGAAGACCTATTTCCTGGCTGACTTCACACATGTAGCATGTGAAATTAATTGTGAGCATGAATTGTGGATTTGAAAGTATATGTAATGAATTGTAAATGTTGTATACTTGTTTTACATACCGTGTGTATCTTAGCAAGGGGATATGTAATTATTTGTATGATGGAAAGACTTAATTGGCTGACCTAGTTAATTATGTATTAGGAGAGCTTAATTGGCCAACCTAATGAATTATTGTAAGAGGGTATATATGAAAGATAAATTCTTGAGAAGAAGTGTCACAGAGAAAAGAAAGAGAAGTGTGGAAGTTGTGAAGCTTGTTGACTGGTGGATACAAAGCAGAGTTGATACATCATTAGAACTGACCAAGCAAAGATAGTTTCTATCTGACAGTTCATTGGAATGTGTATTTTCTGTATACACTTGATTTATATTGTAAATCCTTAAGGGTGGCTTTAACCTTCTCTGAGGAGTGTGCCTTGGCAGTGAGCCTACTATTTTCTTTGACTCCTAATAGGGTCTTTCTCCTCATAGGGACTGTGTACTGAAATGTTGTAACAAGATCCTAATACTGAAATGTTGTAACAAGATCCTAATAGGGATAATATCTTTTAACAGGGATACTATACTCTCAGTACTTTATTTGTGGGTGTTAATTTCCACTGAGGCTTTACCTTTAATAGGGTTTCCTTGACAACAAATGTTGTGTTATGGTGCTACCTATTACTGTGTTATCATTTACATTTGTAGATTTGGTTTATAAAGCATAAAGTTTAATAATCTAGATTACAACTGATTCACCCCCCCTCTTAGTTGTCTTGTGGACTATTATTCCTAACAATTGGTATCAGAGGTATTGGTACTCAGAGAGAAAGTCTAATAGCTTGAGATGATCCTTAAGATGACTTACTACAGGAAAGATAGTCCAAAGCTTGACTCTAAAAACTTTGATAGTTGGAAGAACAAGATGAGAACACATTTGCTATGTCTGGGAATTGACTATTGGATGATAAGAAAGAAGAAGGAAAAGATAGTGACTGAGAATGAATTAGAGAAAGCCAATGAAAATCAAAAGAATTTATTCTCATTCAATATGGTTGCAAGGGAATCCCTAATTAGTGCATTATCAGAAGGAGAATTTACTAAAGTAAAGGACTTGGACTCTCCACATGAAATCTAGTCAAGACTGGAAGCACTATATGTTGGAGACAAATTTACAAAGAAAGCAAAGTTACAGAACTGGAAGACAAAGATGGAATCACTGAAGATGAGAGAAGATGAAAACATCTGAGCATATGCACAGAGGATTACAGAGGTAGTTACTAGTATTAGGAACTCTGGAGGAACTTACAGCGAGGAAGAAGTTATTGCAAAGATACTTAGATCTTTGACACCTACATATAGAACCGAGGTTCAGGCTATAGAGGAGATCATACCTTTGACACCAAACTTCACCAGATAGATGTTGATTGGCAAGCTAACTACATTTGAAGCTCCAGAATTGGGAGACATTCTACCTAAGGTTGAGTCAACATTCAAAGCAACCATGTACAAAAGCAAAAGAATCTTACCTAGAAATGCAAGCACAAGCAGTAATGATCTAAAAGAAGAACTTGGATCCTATGCTGATGAATGGGAACATATACAGGAAGAAGAAAGAAATTTGGATGGAATTATTGCACTGATTTCTAGAAGAGAAAAGAGATGTAAGGGTAATTTTGAGGGAAAATTACCTTTGAAATGTTTTTCATGTAACAAGATCGGTCATTTTGCATCTAGATGTCCTACAAGAATTCCAAAGCACAAACCTAAGTTTTTCAAATCTAAGTTCTCAAAGGATAAGGAATGTTATTATGCTAGTGAAGGTATATCTAATGATGAGAATGGTGATTATGATGAAATTGGATTTATTTCTATTAAGGATGATGAACCTATACATGAAGAAAAAACATTAGTATCTCGAGTTGAAAAGAAATCTGAATGGGTCATAGATAGTGGTTGTTCACATCATATGACTGGAGATAAAAATAAGTTTGTAAGTTTGAAAAGACATGATGGTGGTGTTGTTAGATTTGGTGACAATACTCCTAAACTTATTATTGGAATTGGATCTATTGCCTTGGATGGAAAGACTAATATTGTCATGCCCAAAACTAGGGCAAAACACACACACAAATTTTTTCTTTTAAAAGCACATAAGTACATACAACTAACAATGGTTGAGTTGGAAAGGTGATAGCAAGATAGAGTTAATCTTTAAATTAGAAGGTATATACATAGACTGAATAAGGGTCATGCCATAAACTGATGCGAAAAGGGTATCAACTGGTTCCTCGGGTTATATGAATACTCAACTCAGGTTGATCTAACTCATATACCATGTTTAAAAATCAAGATGGTAGTTAGTCGTTATGAACACATGTTGGTCTAGGTTGTCTTAATGCTTACTTAACTATTCAACTAAATTACAACTAAATCTGTTCAAGTCTAGCTCTGGTTAACATTAACTACTAGCTCGAGTCTAGTCAGATAAATATTCTACACCCAATCATACATGAACATTGAACGATTGACAAGATTAAAATTGAATAATAATTTCACTATATCAACGACTATTAATTAAAATTCAATAGCTAAAATCAAACCTGGTTTCCTAACCTACTAGCTTCATTAATAAAAATTTTCCCCTATGATGAAAACACATGCATTTCTAACCCATCAATTTCTAACATACGACTTTAAATTAGCCTTTTTATTCAGACATTTGAAATATCTCCTAATTCAACATTTAAATTTACTTTTAATTAAAATCGAGCATAACCCCAATCCCCTTGAATACAAGAGAAATATAATCCCCCTTTTATTTTGATAATAAATTAAAATTTAACATTAACTATATAATTGAATCAACTGAGCAATCTGTTTCTCTAATAGTCTAATCAATACTTTAGACAAAAATTCAGATTTATTAAATTCACAAATCTCACCATTATAAATTAATCTAAACAAATAATGTTAGATACCTATTTAAAATGATTTAATATAATATTGATAAATAATTCCAACACCAATTAAAATTAAAACATGTTCAATACACTAAATGATTCCAATATCAATTAAAATTAAAACCATGTTTGATACCCTAAATGATTCCAATGCCAATTGAAATTAAAAAATGTTTAATAAACAAAATACTAATTAAAATTAAAACATATTTAATACATTAAAAGTTTCCAATACCAATTAAAATTAACACACTAAAGTTATCCTCGTAATGAATTATGCTACATCAAAAGATTTAGTTTATATATACCTAAAACAATACAAAATTAATGATTAAAACAAAAAGAAATAAGAACCCGGTTACTAACTTAATTATCTACTAATTACTTGCTAAACTAACCTAACTACCTAATCAACTACTAACCCCATCTATCCACTAGCCTATAATTCTAACATCTCCTAAGACAATGCCTAAAACCAAAACAAAAACATTGGAGGAAGGGGATCAAATTCCCAAGGCAAGTGCAGGTTTAAAAGAAAAGGACTGCTTTTGGAGGGGGGCCACCACCTATCCAATCATCCAAAGCATAAGATTTCACATGCCAAGGAGAACCCAAGGAAAGATTGCATGGTTTGCAAGGAGGGGAAAGAAGGTTTATTGCTGCAGTGGCCCACCAACCCAAGTACCCTATCCTCCAAGGAAATTTTGAATGGATTGAAGGGAGTTGACTTGGGATGTAAGGCAATGACATGTTAGAGTTTAGGGAATGAGGAAAGCAAGGTAAAGGTGGCACCACTTCCAAGTAGTTCAGCCCTTTTGCAAGGTGATTGAATTTTTATTATAACTTAGCACAACAAATATTTATGCAAAAAAGTGAGAGATCAAGGTGGGACCCACGGGAGAGGTAATAGTAAAGTGAGTATAGTTTAGTAATTAGGATTAAATTGTATTTTTAGATTACTGAGATATGATTTCAAATTTAATTAGAGGGAAGCACTTTTGGGAAAGAAATATTCTCTGTGGTAAGAGAATATTTCCTTTCCCATACAAATTCTAGAGAGCTTTTTATGCTCTAAATCTGGAAAATGCAATGGGCTTTGTTATAGGCTCTTACATTTGATTTTCTTGGTTCATTTTTTTTTTGTAGAAGATCATAGTGTGTATAAGGATAGATTTATTGAACAATATACAAAAGGGACCAATAGTATTTACATAATTTCATATTAACATGTTAACTAATTGGAATTTGTAATGACATTCTCCTCCTTAGAAAATCTCACCTTCACCCTACTTCAATGGGTTTGTAAAACTCATTTGTGAGACCTTGATTGGGAGTATATTGTTGTTTCTTTGTGAATATAAAATATTGTTAGAAATTGGATGTGAAACCTTGTTTATCCTTGGTTCTCCAAGCTCGAGGGTGGCCTCCTTGAGGCCTTGGTTGGGAGGTGAGATTCCCATGGTATCCCTCATGAAATTTTTAAGTTTTTAAAGTCTTGAAGATGGTGCAAGAAGCTTGAAAGAAATCCCTATTTGGGGGTAGTTGTGTGCAAACAGCTTCAATATTTCATAGTCACTCTTGCATTGAAATTTATTTTGTTGATTGTTGTAATGTTTAATTTTGAAGCTTCTCAAGCTAGATGTGGAGGGATCTCTTTCTTATGTAATGATTTATTAAAGGAAAACATATTTTGTACCTTCCAAGTATTGTATAAATTTATCATTTTGAAGATGTTGTAATGTAGATTGTAAGCTTATCATGTTGTAAAAGATAGAAACCTTAGTTCATGAATATTGCATTTTAATTTCTAAAAGAAAAGAAGTTAATCATCCATGTATAAAATGATACCTAATATTGAAAGAGAAGAAAAATATTATAGTTTCATTCTCTTCAATCTTAAGAAATTTTGCATCTTGAAAACCTCCTAGATTCAACTTTCTTCAATAGAAATATGCATTTCAATCCTCAACTCTTAAGGAGGAGAAATAACTTTGAAATCAACATCAAATCCAATTAGTTAGCATATTAATATGAAATTCAGTAAATACTATTGGTCCCTCTTGTATATTGTTCAATAAATATATCCTTATACACTCTATGATCCTCTACAAAAAAAAAATGAACCAACCAAATCAAATGTAAGAGCTTATAACAAAGCCCAATGCATTTTTCAGATTTAGAGCATAAAAAGCTCTCTAGAATTTGTATGGGAAAGGAAATATTCTCTTACCACTGAGAATATTCCTTTCTCAAAAGTTCTTCCCTCTAATTAAATTTGAAATCATATCTCAATAATCTAAACATGCAATTTAATCCTAATTACTAAACTATACTCACTTTACTAGTACCCCTCCCGTGGGTCCCACCTTGATCTCTTACCTTTTTGCATAAATATTTGTTGTGCTAAGTTATAATAAAAATTCAATCACCTTGCAAAAGGGATAAACTACTTGGAAGTGGCACCACCTTTACCTTGTTGTCCTCACTCCCTAAACTCTGACATGTCATTGCCTTACATCCCAAGTCAACTCCCTTCATTCCATTCAAAATTTCCTTGGAGGATGGGGTACTTGGGTTGGTGGGCCACTGCAGCAATAAAACTTCTTTCCCCTCCTTGCAAACTGCACCATCCTTCCTTGGGTTCTCCTTGGCATGCAAAATCTTATGCTATGGATGATGGGATAGGTGGTGGGCCCCCTCCAAAAGCAGTCCTTTTCTTTTAAACCTGCACTTGCCTTGGGAATTCGATCCCCTTCCTCCAATGTTTTTGTTTGGGTTTTAGGCATTGTCTTAGGAGATGTTAGAATTATAGGCTAGTGGATAGGTGGGGTTAGTAGTTGATTAGGTAGCTAGGTTAGTTTAGCAAGTAATTAGTAGATAATTAAGTTAGTAACTGGGTTCTTATTTTTTTTGTTTTAATCATTCATTTTGTAGTGTTTTAGGTCTATATAAACTAAGTCTTTTGATGTAGCATAATTCATTAGGGGGATAAATTTAGTGTGTTAATTTTAATTGGTATTGAAAACTTTTAATGTATTAAATATGTTTTAATTTTAATTGGTATTTAGTGTATTAAACGTGTTTTAATTTCAATTGGCATTGGAATCATTTAGGGTATTAAACATGGTTTTAATTTTAATTGGTATTGGAATCATTTAGTGTATTGAACATATTTTAATTTTAATTGGTGTTGGAATTATTTATTAATATTATAGTAAATCATTTTAAATGGGTACCTAGCATTATTTGTTTAGATTAATTTCTAATGGTGAGATTTGTGAATTTAATAAATCAGAATTTTTGTCTAAAGTATTGATTAGACTATTAGAGAGACAGATTTCTCAGTTGATTCAATTATATAGCTAATGTTAAATTTTAATTTATTATCAAAATAAAAGGGGGATTATATTGCTCTTGTATTCAAGGGGATTGGGGTTATGCTCGATTGTAATTAAAAGTAAATTTAAATGTTGAATTAGGAGATATTTCAAATGTCTAAATAAAAATGTTAATTTAAAGTCGTATGTTAGAAATTGATGGGTTAGAAATGCATGTGTTTTCGTCATAGGGGAATTTTTTATTAATGAAGCTAGTAGGTTAGGAAACCAGTTTTGATTTTAGCTATTGAATTTTAATTAATAGTCATTGATATAGTGAAATTATTATTCTATTTTAATCTTGTCAATCATTCAATGTTCATGTATGATTGGGAGTAGAATATTTATCTGACTGGACTCGAGCTAGTAGTTAATGTTAACCAGAGCTAGACTTGAATGGATTCAGTTGTAATTTAGGTGAATAGTTAAATAAGTATTAAGACAACCTAGACCAACGTGTGTTCAAAACCACTAACTACCATCTTGATTTTTAAACATGGTATCTGAGTTAGATCAACTTGAGTTGAGTATTCATGTAACCTGAGGAACCAGTTGATACCCTTTTTGCATCAGTTTGTGGCATGACCCTTATTCTGTCTATGTATATACCTTGTAATTCGAAGGTTAACTCTATCTTTCTATCACCTTTCCAACTCAACCATTGTTAGTTGTACATACTCATGTGCTTTTAAAAAAAAATGTTGTGTGTGTGTTTTGCCCTAGTGTTGGGCATGACATTTTGGTATCAGAGCCACTATTTTGACATAAAGAACCTAACCCATTATGTTTCAACTCACTCTAAACTTAAATCATTGTGTAGGATGCCTCTGGTCACCAGAGCTAACCGGCGAGGCAGAGGTCGTAGAGCTCCCTGTGCGGGGGAAAGACAAGAGGATCCACCACCTCCACTACCTCCACCACCACCACCACCACCACCACCTTTGAACCCTAACCAAGATATTATGGATGTTCTCCAAAATTTGATTGGGGTGATTCAGTATAGACTTCCACCCGTAGTTCAGCAGTAGGTTCCCGAAAGGGAAGCACATGTTTTAGAGAATGAGGCAGAAGTTAGCAGAGAGAGGAGTAGGAGTCCTCCACCCAGATCTGTTGAGGGTCATGATGATCTTGGGGGTGAGTCAGTTCATTGGGTTGTTATACCATGCAAGCATGAGATATGTTCTAGGGAGAGACCCCTAGAGATGTTGGAGATGAGATCCGAGAGTTATTACGACTGCATCCACCCTTTTTTTTGGTATCCACTGATGGGTCAGTAGGAGAGGCCTGGTTACAGAGTTTACAGTGATGTTTTGGATTGCACCCTTATGGGAGTAATCTAAGGGCATGACTAACTGTTCATCTCCTATGGGAGAAGGCTTCCACTTAGTGGGAGCAGGAGGTGTCCATTGGTGGAGTGAGTATTGACACACTCACTTGGGAGACTTTTGAGGCCCATTTCCATGAGAGATATCTCTCTGAGCATTTCAGATAGAGATAGATAGAGGAGTTCCATGATCTCCAGTAGAGAGGCCTCATGGTGAACTAGTATGAGAGTCAGTTTCTTGAGCTCCTTCCATATGTTGATTGCATGAAGGATGAGAAATTGTGTATTCACCATTTCATTAAGGGACTTTACGTGTCTCTTCAGAGCACAATATGCCTAGCATTCCCTACCATGTTCAGAGGGGCAGTTGAGATGGAACTTGTAGCCAAGGAGATCTGTACTAGAAAGGAGTCTCAGGATTGGTCCCAGCACCGAAACCCCTCTTCCCAACAGTCAGGATAGCAGATACCCCCTTGGAAAGGGAAGAAAAATCATTCAGAAAGATCCTTTAAGGGTCAACAATCTCAGAAGAAGAGATCCCTATAGGATTCTAGACAGAGGAATTCGCAGGGTTATCAGGGCTCTAAGCCCAAATAGTGGCAGTGTTAGGGCCCTAGACAAGATCATAGGACATAGACCCCTCAGACACAGTTAGCTACGACTCAGCAGTCCTCTAGGGGTAGAGACAGTGGTTCTAGTAGGACCGGAGGGTCACAGCAGCCTAGGACACAGGGAGTGCAAATTTAGACTCATGGGCCATGTTACACTTGCAGTGGTATGGGTCATTTAGCGAGAGAGTGCCCACAGGGATAGTCAGCTAGTTATAAGAGAGGGGCTACCTCAGAGCCTATAGTTGGAGATATGGGTAGATCCTATAGATTTTTTTACAGCGGTTGATAACTGCCAGGCCGAGCATCAGGCCATGGTCATTGAGGCCGCAGGTATGATTCAGGGTACCAGTGTTTCTAACTTGTTTGATTCAAGAGCCACAAATTCCTTTATATCTCCCTATGTAGTGGAGCATTGTGGGTTGGTGGCAATTAGACAAGATGTCGGTTGGGAGATTGACTTAGCTTTGGGAGCTAGAGTCTCTGTTAGCTCCTTAGCTCGTAGTTGTCAGATTTAGATTGGAGACCTTATCATGATGAATGATCTCCACATTACCCCTCTAGGTTCTTATGATGTAGTCCTTAGCATGGATTGGCTACGTGCCCACAGCGCCAAGGTGGATTTTTGTCAGAAGAGGGTTGAGTATGTTAATGTTCACGACACTTCTATGGTGATATTTGGGTATCCCTATGCAGCTGAGGTGGTACGTGCAGAAGGGATGTCAGTTATTTGCCATCACATTTACCATCACCATTAGTAATAGAGAGGAGGATTCAGGAGGAGAGCCTTCACTCGAGGATTATCCAATTCATCAGGAGTTTGCGGATGTATTTCCTACCAAGCTACCTAGTATGCCCCCACCTAGGGTAGTTTATTTTCACATAGATCTTGTACCAGGAGCCAATCCAGTATCTAGAGAACCCTACAGGATGACAACACATGAATTTGATGAGCTCAAGATTCAGTTATAGGATCTCTTGGAGAAAGGGCATGTCCGACCTAGTGTATCACCTTAGGGTGCACCTGTGATTTTTGTGAAGAAGAAGGATGGGTCACTTCGATTGTGCATTGATTATTGGTAGCTGAATAAAGTAACAATTAAGAACTGATACCCACTCCCTAGGATTGATGATCTATTTGATCAGTTGCAGGGTGCCCAAGTGTTCTCAAAGATAGACCTGAAGTCAGGTACCATCAGTTATGGATTGTGGAAAGTGATATCCACAAGAAATTTTCGCATGAGGTTTTGTCACTATGAGTTCACAGTAGTTCCATTTGGCCTCATGAATGCTCCAGCTATGTTCATGAGCCTCATGAACGGAATATTTCATACATTTTTGGATAAATTTGTAATAATATTCCTTAATGATATTCTGATATATTCTCATAATCAGGAAGAGCATGAGGAGCATCGTAGACATGTTCTGCAGTGTTTGAGAGAGAATCAGTTATATGGTAGCTTGTTAAAGTGTGCCTTCTTTAGACCTGAGGTGCATTAACTTGGTCATGTTATATCCTACAATGGGATCTCTATAGACCCATCAAAGATTAGAGCTATTATGGATTGGCTAGCACCCACCAGTGTCATTGAGGTGAGGAGTTTTATGGGCTTACCAGGATATTACAAATGCTTCATGGAAGGATTTTCTAGAGTGGCTCATCCCATCCCCTCCCTTCAGAGAAAGGGGAAGAGGTATGAATGGATAGAGAAATGTGAGAGAGCTTTCAGGGAGCTCAAGAGAGCCCTCACTAGTGCACCAATTTTAGCAGTGCCAGATCCTTTGGCAGATTTTGTTGTATGTATTGATGCTTTATTGGATGGTTTAGGAGCAGTCCTTATGTAGGAGGGCCATCCTATAGCTTTTGAGTCTAGGAAGCTAAAGGCTCATGAACTTAATTATCCTACTCATGACCTAGAACTCACAGCGGTGGTTCATGATTTAGTGAGATGGTGACATTTCCTTCTAGGACACCGATTTGAGCTTCATTTAGATTTCCAGAGCCTACATTATATCTTTACACAGCCTAATCTTAATGCTAGGTAGAGGAGATGGATGGAGTTTTTGTGTGAGTATGATTTTGATGTTCATTACATCAAGGGGAAGGAGAACATAGTTGTAGATGCCTTGAGTAGGAGGTGACATGAGCTCTCATCTATGACTTCTAGTATAGATTTGAGGGACCACATTTTGCATCATTTGCCTGGGGATGGATTATATGTTGAGGTTTGTCAATTTATATGTTCACTGAGACCCCTGGAGGGGAAATTTGTAGATTATTCCTTGGAGTCTGATGGACTTCTATGTCATAGGGGACACATCTATGTACCTTCTATGGGTGACTTGTGGGAGTTTATTATACTTGAGGCTCATAGAGCACCTTATGTAGCTCATCCAGGAGTTAAGAAATTGCATGCCAATATGAGATAGTTGTACCATTGGCCGGGTATGAGATTGTAGATTGCCAGCATAGTTGCTAGATGTCTAGAGTGCCAGAGAGTGAAGGTAGAGCATAGTCATCCAGGTGGACTCCTACAGCCACATGAGATTTCTGAGTGGAAGTGGGATACTATATCTATGGATTTAATTGTTGGTCTCCCTATGTCCTCTCATCGCCATGATGCTATCTTGGTGATAGTCAACACATTGACCAAGGTTGCCCACTTCTCACCCGTGCATACTACATTCACAACACGAGATGTAGCTCAGGTCTTTTTGTAGGATATTGTCAGGCTTCATGGCACTCCCTGTAAGATCATCTCTAATAGAGACTCCTTGTTCACATCATCCTTTTGGAGAGAGTTACAGGTAGTGTTGGGCACTAGGCTCAATTTTAGTACAACATATCACCCTCAGAAAGATGGCCAGACTGAGAGGGTTAACCAGGTATTGGAGGACATGTTGTGCATGTATGTGACGGACCATCAGGTCAAGTGGGAGAAATACCTACACCTGGTCAATTTTGCCTATAATAATGGGCATCATTCTTCTATAGGTATGCCACCATATCAGGCCTCGTATGGTAGACCATGCAGGACACCACTGAGTTGGGATAGGATTGAGGATAGAGTATCTATTGGACCTCAGTTGGTCAAGGATATGGATCAATAGGTTTTATTGATTAGACAACACCTTAGGGAGGCTTAGGGTCAACAAAAGAAGTATGTAGATGCGAAGAGGGTTGATCATGAGTATATGGTTGGAGATAGGGTCTTCTTGAGAGTGTGCCTGCATAAGAGTCCAATCCATTTGCTAAAGGGCTATAAGTTAGCACCTTGCTTTGTTGGACCTTTTGAGATATTAGAGAGGATAGGACTAGTTTCCTACTATCTAGCCTTGCCACCCAACCTGTCACGCATCCATGATGTGTTTCATGTATCTATGCTATGGAAATATATTTATGATGAGTCTCACATTATAGATTGGGATGCCTTGCAGGTGGAGTCGGACAGACAACTAGCACTGGAGCCCATTCACATTATAGCCCGACGGACCCTTGCACTTTGAGGCCAAGAGCTAGACTAGGTTAGGGTCTAGTGAGACTATTATGATGAGGTCACGGCTTCATGGGAGGATGGAGCGCATATGAGATCTTAGTACCCATATCTTTTTGATGAACTCTAGGAGGAAGTTCATGCCTAGTGAGGGAGGAAGCTTCTTGCACCATCTTCAAGACTTTAAAAACCTACAAATTTCATGAGGGATACCATGGGAAGCTCACCTCCCAACCAAGGCCTCAAGGAGGCCACCCCCGAGCTTGGAGAACCAAGGATAAAGAAGGTTTCACATCCAATTTCTCACAACATTTTATATGCACAAAGAAACAACAATATACTCCCAATCAAGGTCTCACAAATGAGTTTTACAAACCCATTGAAGTAGGGTGAAGGTGGGCTTTTCCAAGGAGGATAATTCCATTACAAATTCCAAATTTCTCAACAAGATTTTTCCATGCCTCTCCAAGGCTATATTGACATTGCTTTTATATACACATTGGCCATTTCTATGCAAAAATACAATATTTCAAACATGGATTCATGGAGCCCATACTCCATGAATTTATCCCTCTTATCCAAGGGAAGAGACTCTCACTACAATGGAGAGCCCAAATAACCCATTCACCCAATGCCACTTCTTCCCTTCCCAAAGGGTGAGTAATGCCTTCACTCCCATGAACAACACTCCCAATCCAAAGAACAAAAGTTAATACAAAAAATCCAAAAGCATTCCCTACCCAACACATGGCAACAAAATTTACATACTACAACATTACATAAGATTACATACATGAATCTCATAGAAGATTTCATATTCATAAAACAATACATCAAATTTTCTTGCAACAAATCAAGCACTCCATGGCAAGAGAAACCAACCTTCCAAATGTGTTATGGAAAAATTAAACTTGAGAAGAGCCAAAATCCTTATCTTTCCTCCTTCCAAAACCCTAATTGTCTCTAAAATTAGAGAGTGGATGAACACCCACTAAGTCTCCCAAAACCCTCTAAAAAGACCCCCAAAAAAAGTACTCAAGAACTAGCAATGATGAGATATGACAACTAGCCTTTTTGTCTCCCCTCTTAATTGAGAGTTTAGCAAGGAGTGTGGGACAAGTTAGATGCCTAAGACCATCTCTATTTTCACCACTTTTTAAAATTAGGCATTTTGGAGAGTCATAATGGTGACCTAGGTTTCTCCCATAGGTAAAAACTAGCTCTAACCCAAGGTACCCCTTAGGGTTAACTAATTTTGGTCAAAAATACACTCTAGGGTCACTTTTAATCCCTCCAAAGTACCCCTAAGGTTCAAATATGAGTTCCAACATGATGGGATCCCTACAAGGCATCTATATGCAAGTGATTAATGTAATATCCTATAAGGTTAAGTGATTCTTTCTCCAAGCCCTAAATGACATGTCACTATCCACATGGTCAACACAAGTGTCAAGTGACACCAATAAAATACACATCACATTCACAATGACATGTCCAAACAATAACATAAATTTAAACTATTAACACACATTCAAATTATATTTACAACAAGGGTCACATTGCAATGAGGTTTCAACCCTTTATTGGATTAAATCTTGGTTTACTCAATTCACATGTGTTTAGCCCTGATTCTCCAAAAAATTCCATGGTTCCCATTTCTGCACACTAAACTTTGAGCATTAGTAGTCCAAGATGATAAAATTACATGTAATATATATATTTTCAATTTATAATTTGCAACATTAATCTATAAGAAGAATTAAGCCCCTAATTGAAATTTTCATACACAATTGTTTAAAACATAAGAATTCCTTAATCAACATGACATAACATCCATGAAATAGTCAAGTCTAATCATGATTTGGTCTTCTCATCAATTCACTGATCTAAACATATATAATCAAAATCAACCACCTATTCTAGGTCTAATCAAAATCAAAATGTAATCCGCAAAATATAATCATCATCATAACATAATATCATGAGTCTCTGTCAGGATAACAAAAGGTGTATCAATGTATCAAAACATAGAGTGTCAAAGTGTGATCGAGCAGTAAAGCTATGATGGGTCGGGGTGAGGCCTCACAAACACTAACAATGTATTACTTGTTGATGGACTTAAGAACAATTTGTTGAGTGTTGGACATCTAGTTGACAAGGGTTATCAACTAAACTTCATAAATGGAAAGTGTACTATCAAGAGAAAAACAAGAGACTTGATAGCATCTGGTACTAAATCTAGAGGTAATGTATTTGAATTGAACACATCTGAAGTTTCTTGTTTTGTTGCAAAGGTTGATGAGAGCTGGTTATGGCACAGGAGATTTTTCCATGTTAATTTTGATAACACTGTGAAGGAAAGTATGAAAAAGGCAATTAGAGATCTACCTAAAATTGTAAAGCCATCTAACACTATGTGTAGAGAATGTGTTATGGGGAAACAGACTCGAAGCACTTTCAAGAGCAAATCTTATTTAGAAAAAGGGAGGTTGGATCTGGTGCACATAGATCTATGTGGTCCTACAAGAACAAGATCATACTATGGTGAAAGGTATTTTATACTTTTGTTGATGAATTTTCTAGAATGATGTGGGTTACATATTTGAGAGGGAAATATGAAACATTTGACAAGTTCAAGTTTTCAAAGCAAAAGTTGAGAATGAATCTGGTTTAAAGATGAAATATTTGAGATCAGACAGAGGAGGAGAGTTTACATTAGAACTATTTAACACATACTATGACGAAAATGGAATGCATAGACAGACTTCATCTCCTAGAACTCCACAACAGAATGGGATAGAAAAGCGAAGAAACAAAACCATATTAGATGTTGCAAGGACTATGTTACTAAAAGGAAATGTATCACATGTTCATTGGAGAGATGCAGTTGGCAGTGCTATGTACACATTAAACAAAATTTAGATCAGAGAAGGTACAAATAAAACTCCTTATGAATTATGGTTTGATCATGCACCTATTGTGAAATATTTTAGAATATTTGGTAGTAAATGTTATATCAAAAGAGATGATGAAAGAGGCAATTTTGATGCTAGAAGTGATGAAGGAATTTTTCTTGGTTATTTCACTAAGAGTAAAGCATATAAATGTTTCAATATGAGGTTGAGGAAACTAATTGAAAGTGCCAATGTGAGGATAGATGAGAAATTTCAAATTCAGTAAAGAATGTATGATTGTGGTCAGATAATAGAATCAAGAGAAGTTGCTGCTGAACTTGAAGGACCCCTAATGATCGAGAATGAGATTGAAGAAGAAGAACATGCCAAAGCTAATGAGACATTAAAGACACCAAGGTATGTAAAGAAAAACCACCCTAAAGAAAACATTATTGGTGATGAAAGAAAAGGCATGATGACTAGATCTAAAGTTAGAGATGAGATCTGTTTGATTTCTCAAGTTGACGAAGCATGTAAAAATGAATCTTGGACTAAAGGCATGGAAGAAGAACTAGAATAGATAAAGAAGAACAATACTTGGGAATTGGTTACAAGACCTAAGAAAAATATTGTGATTGGCACTAAGTGGGTTTTCAGAAACAAAATGGATGAGAAAGGCATAGTGGTAAGAAACAAGGCTAGAATGGTATGTAAAGGCTACTCACAACAAGAAGGCATAGACTATGAATAAATATTTGCACCTATTGCCAGATTAGAAGCTGTGAGACTATTCCTTGCTTATGGTGCACATAAAGACTTCAAAGTGTATCAGATGGATGTGAAATCAACATTCTTGAATGGTGATCTAGAAGAAGAAGTGTACATTGAGAAAACTGATGGTTTTCCTTTGACAAATGATGAAAACATGGTTTGCAAACTAAAGAAGGCACTGTATGGACTGAAAAAAGCACTGAAGGCATGGTATGTAAGACTTGATAAACATCTACTTCATCTTGGTTTCAGAAAAAGGTAATATAGACAGTAATTTGTATTTAAGAACTGATGAAGATGGAATCTTATTATAGAAGTTTTTGTTGATGATACCATTTTTGGAGGAAATGATAAAATGAGTAAGAAGTTTGCTAAATAAATGGAGAAAGAGTTTGAAATGTCAATGGTTGGTGAAATGAAATTCTTTCTTGGTTTGCAAATTAATCAGAGTAAGAATGACATATTTATATCTCAAACAAAGTATTTTAAGGAAATGTTGAAGAAATTTGGAATTGAATATTGTAAACCTAATTGAACACCCACGGTGACAGGGAACAAACTAACTAAAGATGATGAGACTCAAAGTATTGGGCAGACTAAGTACAGATCAATGATTGGAGGTCTAAAATATTTAACACACACTACACTAGATATTACCAATGCATTTGGAATTATGGCTAGATATTAGGCAGACCCTAAAGAGACATATTTTGCTGCTGTGAAAAGAATTTTCAGATATTTGAAAGGGACAATAGAATATGGATTATGTTATGAAAAATATATTGATTTTACATTGTAGGATTTTACTGATGCTGATTGGGCAGGTAATGTAGATGACATGAAGATCATAAGTGGTGGAGCATTTTTTCTTGGAAAAAGGATGGTTTCTTGGTTGAGCAAGAAGCATAACTGTATTAATCAATCTACTGCTGAGTCAGAGTATATTGCTACTACAATAAACTGTATACTAGTTGTTTGGATGATACAAATGTTGAAGGACATCAGAATAATTTTCAAAGAACTAGTGGTTATCCATTGTGATAACACCAGCATAGTGAATATGTAAAAGAATCTTATAATGCATTCAAAGACTAAACATATTTCCATCAAGTATCATTTTTGAAGGGAGAAGGTAGCAGATAGAGAGATTAAACTAGAGTATATTAGTGCAAAGGAACAAATAGCAGATATATTTACTAAACCTTTGCCAAAAGATGCTTTTGAATATCTCAAAGGCATGCTTAGGTGATGGCCCCTCTCAGAGAAAACTAAATGATGTAGATGTGCATCAGTCCAGTGGATCTCAGAGCTATACCATTCTCTAGACTTGATGTATGGATCTACTCCTTAGGGGGAGTGATTGCAAGAGCATACTATGGAGTACATTTGGGTGATCTTGCACCTAGATGATTGGACATGAGGATTTGAAAAAGCTTCATCTTACATAAGACTACAGATGAAGTATGGCACCCTTTTCCATTGCTGCCAAAGGGGGAATAAATCTATGTGAAAATCCCTACTATTTTGGGGAGATTTATGTTGAGGATATTGAGAAGATTGTATTGAGAGTGAGTACTTTTGGGTTGATACATATGGATTTTCCCATATGTTTCCATCAATGCCAAAGGGGGAGATTTTTGGATGATATAAGTTTTGGTTACTGATCATGCTATTGATATTCATGTTTTGTCACTGACGTCAACATATATTTCTATGAAGAAGACATACTGGCTACTTAACTGGATGCAGTGTACAGACACTATACAGATGATTTAGAATGATCAAATTTGGAGTTATGCAGAAGGATGTGTGCTGAACTTATCCCTAAGTTTACTTGACTTTATATTACCTACTATGGATGTTATAGTTGATTTAGTGGAGACTGGTTTTCTGGACTGTAACTATGATTCTGGACAGAGCAGGTCTCTGTGTTTCTAGTATATCTTTCTGGCGAAGATATTTCAAAACTTGAAAGCTTACTGATGGACAACCGACATATGATAGAGTAATGGGTTGAGTTTGATTGTTGATTGGAAATTGATGACATCATCTATGGCATGTGTTCTGGAGAAGACCTATTTCCTGGCTGACTTCAGACATGTAGCGTGTGAAATTAATTGTGAGCACAAATTGCAGATCTGAAAGTATATGTAATGAATTGTAAATGTTGTATACTTTTTTTAGATACAGTGTGTATCTTAGCAAGGGGCTATGTAATTATTTGTATGATGGAAAGACTTAATTGGCCAACCTAGTTAATTATGTATTAGGAAAGCTTAACTGGCCGACCTAATGAATTATTGTAAGAGGGTATATATGAAAGATAAATTTTTAAGAAGAAGCATCACAGAGAAAAGAAGGAGAAGTGTGGAAGTTGCGAAGGTTGTTGACTGCTGGATACAAAGTAGAGTTGATACATCATTGAAACTGACCAAGCAAATACAATTTCTATCTGATAGTTCACTGGAATGTGTATTTTCTGTATACACTTGATTTGGATTGTAAATCCTTGAGGGTGGCTTTAACCTTCTTTGGGTAGTGTGCCTTGGCAGTGAGCCTACTATTTTCTTTAACTCCTAACAAGGTCTATCTCCTAATAGGGACTATGTACTAAAATGTTGTAACAAACTCCTAACAGGGCTAATATCTTTTAACATGGATACTATACTCTCATTACTTTATTTGTGGGTGTTAATTCCCACCAGGGTTTTACCTTTAACAGGGTTTCCTTGACAACAAATGTTGAGTTATGATGTTGTCTATTATTGTGTTATCATTTACATTTGTATATTTGGTTTATAAAGCATAAAGTTTAATAATCTAGATTACAACTGATTCACCCCCCCCCCCCCCCCCCCCTCTAAGTTTTCTTGTGGAATATTATTCCTAACAAACTCTATAGAATTTAGTATTAATTACTCAAGAAAACATTAGAATCTAAACAAAATCAAAAGGGCCTCTTATAAAAATTCTATCATAATTCTAAATGGAAAATCAAATATCACTGATATAATTCAAAAACTAGTGAATTCCAATACATCTTATTCCATCCATATGAGTAACTATACTAATTTTATTATTAGAACATAAAGAATTTAACTAATTTGAGCGAAACAAGTTCAAAGATATTTTAAAATACTTCTTATTTCAACAAGATCAATGAATTTATGCTGCTACAAAACCTATGATTTCATTTGTGAATCAATAATACAACTAACCTACTTATATAACAATTAAAGATCATAAGATTAGAATCAATTTTTGAAAATCAATAGAGAATGAAGATACATTGGGTGATACTTAAGACATTCAACATCATATTTTAAAAATGCATCCATCATTTCTAACTTCAAATCCATGTGAAATACAAAGTCTAGCAGTAGTTAGCAATAGAAAAATAGAAAGTTTCATGCCTAAGGGCAACTTCACATAGACATATAAGTAATTTATTTGAATAGTTTTTTTAATGGCATGCATATTGTAGTAGATAAGTGTTCTATCCATATTAAAATTGTATTTAATCTCTCACACACCTTATCACCTTGAAAAGATTGACTACATAAGTGATAATCAAGAAATTGGATATGAATGTGAGTGTGGTAATGCTCTCACTCTTTCATATATATATATAAGTGTTTGAAGTGAAATGAATTTATCTTATAATAGCTACAATAAATGAAAGGCTTCCCCCTACCACCCCCTCCTCCCCCCAATTTAATATTAATCATTAAAATAATAAACATTCATGTGAACATTACTTATGTAACCATAAATCACCTTGTATGCTTGTTCTCTCGTTCCCTTTTGGTTGTGTGTGTATAATAAACCTACATTAATTAGTTGTGGACAACAATAATTCCTCTTTTCTAAGTAAACAATAAATGAGTGGTTCATGGTACATCACAAATTACCTTTGAATTCCTAAATGTTCTTCTAGGTCTCATATTTCATTGGAAAGTAATATTGTTGAATGATATTATTTCATGAAATGAATTAGGAAAGGCCATAAAAAGTCAAATTAATATCTGTATGAAAATATTTTATTTCTTTTCCCTACACCCTTTGCTAGAAAGTTAAACTTGAGAATGCTTAAATGAGTTACGTGTTTATTTTCAAAGGCTTCAAGTACATATGATTTTTAGGATTAACAAAAAGTGTAAATGATAGATTAACAATAATCATATGAAAACTGGCAATGGTGAAAGTAGGTAAAAAATACACAATGTAAGATGATGTAAATCTTCCTATCTTCTCTTGCCAAGAAGGCTAACTAGGACATTAATATATGTATGAAATGATAAATGCTTATCTGATCTTGTATTTTTCCAATGGCCAAGTCAAGAAAAGGAGAAACATATATATCTTCCTCACTCCCATGCTTTTGAAAATATATTATAAACTGAAATTAGCTAAAATTATCTCATGAATGTATCTTCCCTATTTAATGGCATCTGAATACATAGAAAGAGTCTTTATCTCCTCCCTTGCAGGTAGGGCATTTTGGAACAGGTCATCATTAATGTGGTATTAAAAAAAAGTGTTGTGCATGTTAGTGCCCGTACCCATGTCTAGAAATCTTTTGTCACATAAGGTGTGCGTCATAGAATGTGTCACCTGTAGCATCCTTTTTTTCTACTCTTGTCTTCTTGAGAACATTTACAAATTTTCTTCAACACATTATAGGCACTAGGTGGGATTGCACCTAGTAATAACAATGGCATGCACATGTTCCATTGGGTATTGCAATGATGCTATTTCAAAAAGAGAAACCAGTTGTGTTTGTAGTGATTTATATATGATAAAAAAAAATGGCCGTTACACTCATGCCCCCTCAATCCAATGGCATCTATGATTCTAAGGTCTCCCTTTTCATTTGGATTTAGATTTTGATATATGAATGAATATTGTGATACCCTTCAAATCCAACAACCGCCATGATGATTTGTTACTTGAATCAACAAACATGTGACATGTAAGATATATGGGTGGAATCCTAACATCTTATATTGGCATAAAGCACTTCAAAAGCATCCAATTCTTATTAGGCCACTATGGATTATGGATTTCAATTAGAAATTAGGTTGCATCCCAATGAACTTGATAGAGTGATGCATTTTGAGTGTACAATTTGTCTTCCATGATTTTCATTTTCTTTCTTTTGGTTTTTATTTTTTTCTATAATATGGAACCCTCCAAACAGATTTGAAAAGTTAACAATAGTTTTAAAAAATGATAAGGTAAGAGAGTTTATTCTAGATATGAGGCATCGACACTTGGATCTATAACTTATCAGAGTGTCAACTTTAATCTTACATTGGTGTGCCAAAAACTAGGAATTTTATGATCGGGGAAGAATGATGACAAATGCAATGCCCCAAACAAAAATTAATAGAGGCAGGATATAAAGACACAGTGATATCTTTCAATCAATATGTTTTTTAAAACTTAGAAGTTACAAGCTAAAAAAAGATAGGCAAATTGCTAAATCTATTTAAGGTTAGTATGCTACAGTCAACAAGAGGAATCAGAGTGAAACTAGAGATCAATACAACCATGACAATAAATCCAAAAAATAAGGCTTCTATTATTAGTGCAAGGATAGGTATGTTCAATGCCATTAATGGTAGTGACACTCATGATGCTAGAGGTAGTGCATTGTGTCAAAGTAACAAGTAAATGTGACATGTTTCAAAATAGTGTTGTTAAGATGTTGAATATAAAGAGAACATGACAATGATGGCATGTCATTGAAGGATAAAAATAATAGTTTACAATAATAAAATTGCATGAAGGATGCATTAATCAATGACCATCATACCACTGATAAAATTGGCACCTTTTTTGACCAGAAATTGGTCTAAGTTTCTACCAATATTGGTCGATTGATTCACAAATTGCTTCATCACTATTTTTATACTCAAACTTTTGACACATGTTGGATAAGGTCAAATGTTCTACGCCAATATTGGTTGAAAGTGGCAACTAAAATTGGCCAATTCTAAATGGTGGTTTTGACCAAAAGTTGTCAAAATTTTTGGCCTGTCTGACCAGGATGCTAAACCCTCGACACAAAAATTTCAACACAAAATGGTCGATATGTAGACAAACCTGCCTGGCAGTTTTGACCAAACTTAGTTGAAATGTTTAGCCCAGCCGACCAAGATGCCAAACCCACAACAAAATATTTTGAAATAAAATCGTCGAAAGTGAAACCAAGAAGAAATGTTGCAAAAAAAACACCTGAAGATAAATATCCAGAGTAATCACCAGTGACATCCTGGTTGGTGATTAGTCTAGATATTTATCTTCAGGTGTTACTTTGCATTAATATATATTTATATGACAATTTTAAAAAATACAATGTAGGTTGATATGTAACAGAGAAAAACATCAAAAATAGACCAATCATTCAACATCCAAAATTTTTAGAGATTGAAAAAGTAACAAACCATGAAGCAAGCTATTCCAGATCTGAAACAATCCTAACTATCCATCACCTTGAGCTTTGTTGTAGCCTGTAATACACAACATTTTCTTTGCTCACATGTTTGTGGAATTCATCAAAATCGTATTCATAGAAACTGAGTAATATGTAATAGAACATAAATCCAATACATGTAATGCATATCCACACCAAACCAAGGTATGCTTAAACATGTTGTAGAAGATAAAAAGAATCCCCTTCCATCCCACCATCCCCATCTCTAGAACACCATGGAAGAAACCCTTCTATTGTCTTACCCAAATACTTGAGAAAATAACATTACCCTCTCTATCCCTCATGCATAGTGATGCATTTAACTATTTTTATATAATATTAAATACCCCTTTGCGAACTTTGATTTCATATTGTCTATTTAATGATCCTCCAAGAACTCAGACAACTATAGGAATTGAGTCATATGTCATGGAACATGAATCAAATGCTTGTAAATGCATATCCACACCAAACCAACCTATGCTTAAACATGTCATAGAAGATCCATGAACAGATCCCAACCATATAAAAATAAATATATATGAATTAGAAAAGAGTCTCCAAGAGTTATCAAATTGCAATCAACTGTGACTACTTGTCACCCATAAGAGCTAAACTATAGTGACATCAGAA
>MU227069.1:1826393-1848069 GCA_018584345.1 Thuja plicata
AGTAGGACCAGAATCATCATCATTTTCTTCTTCTTCTTCTTCATTGTGTAACAGTCGTTCATGATCATCATTTACTTCATCTTCTGATTCTTCAGTATCTTCTTCTTCCATCACATTATACTTTACCAACCTTCCTCTTGGATCATTTCTAACAACAAATGAGCAACCTGATTTATGTGGAACACCAAAGTAAAACACTTTCTCACATTGGCTTGGAAGAACATAAGGTGGCTCATCTCCAATTGGCTCAAATGACATTGTATTAATCATTGTAAATCCACTATCATATTCAATAATAGTCCTATTAGGATCATTTTGATTCAGCCATAGCCTGTACCATTTGATGACAAATAGAACTAATTTGAATGAATTAAAGTCGCACTCAAGTATATGATCCAAAATGCCATAGTATCAATTTTTTAGATTGTTGAGGATGTATGTCATTTCTAGATGAAACATTAGTGACCTCGAAGACTGCACTTATCCCAAAATCACAAGTTTTCTTCATGTCATCTAACCATTTTATGCAAAATTTATAGCCATGGTAGTACATAGCTTTGTGGTGTTTGATCTGCAATTATTCAAATATATCAATATTATTTGCATCGATCTATGAGTTGATATTAAACTTATGGGTCATGGTTAGTAAACTTATACATACCTTTCTACCTCTTAAACCATATGTAGATCAAGTACCATTGGCGTAACATTAGGATGTCCATTACAATGAGCTTCTTTAACCAATGATGCGACACCATCCCATGTTAATGAGTGACCATTTTCTTGATATTGTTGAATCCATACCATCATCCAATCAAGATTATTTGCAATATACAAATGTAGTGCTTCCCACTCATGACCAACTGTAAAGAAAACAAATTGACTGCTTAGAAACAACTTATATTGAAGATTTATAAGAATTAATAAACTGCAATAACATCGTATAATTACCTCTCAATTTCCTCAATCTACCTGTCCCCATCAAGTACTCCCCTTCAAATTTGTTAATAGAGTTGAGATCCCAAATGCAATGTAGATGGATATTTGCTGCAAACTTGGGAAGATATTCACTAATATACACCATGGTCTGGTATATGATATATCCCTCCACCATAGAACCTTCAAGATGTGCTATTTTTTGAACCAAGCCCTTCATAAATTTTAAGTGTCTCTCAACCATCCACATTGACCTAGTTTGTACAGGTCCACACAATTCAATCTCCTCAACTTGATGTATGAGGTAGTGTTCTTGAGTATTGAAAAAAGTTGGAGGTAGACACTTTTGCCTTTCACACATAATGAGGGGAATTTTTCTCTTCCAATATTTTTTTATATTTTTTATCAATTTCTTTAGATGATAACCACCTCATGTATTTTCCAAGATCGTATATAACTTGTTTAACACTGTTGTCAAATTGGTGTGGGAGGGATAGAGGTAGGACGTACTGCAATAATTAAAAAATGATCTTTTCAATATATTGTAAAATAATACAATAAAAAGTACATGCAATTTTATAAATATATTGTAAATAGAGAACATGACTTACCTTGATGAAGGTATGCCAATCATGTGTTTTCAACCCTGGCCTAAAATCACCTTTCTTTGATACAAGACTACTTATATTTGCAACAAATCTTGTTGGAAATTTTATTTTTTTTATGACTTATTTTAATGCATCACTTTGCTGCTCAGTTAATAACGAAGGAAGGGTACTCGTATTTATGCGGTCTCCATTATTTTTTGATTCAATGAAATTTTTCAGTGCATGATTGGATTCATGAATGTCATTACAACTTTTTTCAATTTTTCTTTGTCGCGCCTTCCATCCAATATTTTCCATAGTGTCTCTGTTACATTCTTTCCAATTTGCATAGCATCAAACAAATGCACGATTGGGAGATACTTGTAGTACGAAAACCTACTAAATTGACTAGGATAACTTTTTTTTCCTCTAGGAAGTTGGTCATTGATGCCTTGACAACTTTCACAAGCATCAATTACATCATTAATTAGTAAATAAAAGACAATGTCAAAATACAAATTTCAAACAAAAAATATCAGATGGAATGACATTACCTTGGTGATTTAGTCTATTGTATTCCAACTTCCATAGACGAGATTTCATTATTTGTGGCCTTGATGTTGTCTCTTCTTTCCCATTAAAAAGATGTTTTTTGATAATTCAATACTTATGATTTTTGTGGAGAAAGTGTCTAAACTCATTGAACACCTACTTTCCTAAACTTCTTGAATGATGAGATTTCATCTTCAGACCACAAAATAGACATGCAAATTTACCCTTTGTCTGGAGACCTAAAAGATCATGTACAATTATCATGCACCACTTAAACATACAACAATAATGTGTAAGCACTATAACATACCAAAAATATGTGACCTTAACAATATATAATATACCACAAAAATGAGTTAGCCTAGGGGCATTATGTATTGTCCATACAAGCATTGCATAGAATTGAAATTATCTTTGTCCTATTTGTCTAGAGATGTCATACATAGTGACCCCATTCCATAACTTCAACAACTCATCAATAAGGGGCTCAATATACACATTCATATCTTTAACTTGGTACTTACCTAGTTGAATGAACAAAAATATTACATAATTATTATGACCATTTTGATGCAGTGTTTATAAATTAATTTAAATGAAAAAATACTTGGTATGATCATTGACAATATTATGTGCTCCCTCTTTATGGATATCCAAGGAGGAATGTTATTGTTAATAAAAAAAATAGGTTACACTGAGTAAACAGATCTCATATCTCCAAATGGATTGACACTGTTTGCTGTCAATGAAAGCTTGAGATTATGAGGTTCTTCTTTAAAGTGTGGCCATGTTGTTTCTATGTCTTTAAATGCAGAACCATCGCAGGTATTCGCATAATGTCATCTTGACTTCTATTATGTGCATGGTAATCCATAAATTGTAATGGTATGCTAATTACATTAAAGATGACAAAAATGGCATACCTTAGCATACATGACATTGCTACATTGGATAAACCATTCATAACCTTCAAGTTCACCAACAACACTATAGTGGAGAGAAGAGTTATTTGGGAGCCTTGGTATAGGGGATCATATGCCTTCTCAAGTATAGGTATATCAAGACCATCTTCATCATCATTATCAGATGTGCTAGTACCATCATCATGATCATCTTGATCAGCTACGCCTATACCATCTTCTTCAATTATGTCCTCTAGCACATTATCAGCTACGCCAATACCATCATCTTCAGTTGTGTTCTCTGCCATAGGATCATCTTCTTCCATGGGAGAGTTATCCTCAGCTTGGATATTCACACCTCCATGTTCCTCCAGTAGGAAATCCACATTCACCAATCAATCAAAATAGTACCCCCTTCAATGTGACCATGTTGCCTACAATGACTCTAGACTATTGTGATTAGAATTCTTTGATTCTTTAAGCCCTTACACTTTTTGCAAGGACAATTACATTTATCAACTTTTCTTTGGAACTGAGACCACAATCTAGCAATTGTCTCATTATTTTGTTTTGGGTTTATATTGCCAAGTGTGGGCATTCTTTGCAGGAAATTATTCGGGCTATAAATATAAAAAATGTAAACATACAAGCATTAGTAGTATCTTGTATATAATAAAAAATAATAAAAAATTACAAGATTGAAGAAGTTAAATATCAATTTTAGCTAAGAAAAAGGCATAAAAGAATGCCTAAAAGAGATGTCATCTCATGGAATGTATTGATGCAAGATATGCACAAAATGGATTTTTTGAAAGGGCTCTAGAAACTTTCAACCAAATGCAATTGGTGTTAGAATGAATTTAGAATAACAAAGAGGGGGGGGGGGGGGGGGGGGGGGANGGGGTGAATCAGTTATCCTTAGGTCTAGATGTACCCATTTAATATTTTATACCAATTTGAACAATTCAGATCTGCTCGACAGTGATAGCATAATTCAATAATATAAGTATGCAGTTTACTGTTCAAATGAAATAAGCTTGCAGAAACTTAACAATAAAATATAGTATAAACATTCACACAAGTTGACACCAGTATTTAACGTGGAAACCCAATATGGAAAAAAATACTAGTAACATGCTACCAAAATCTTCACTCTTCTAAAGTGAGCTCTGTTAGGAGCCAACCCTGTTAAAGGTTACAAAACACACTATCAAATGTGACCTGGTTAAAGGATTTAATCACCCTGTTAGGAGTGGCCTTGTTAGAGGACCTAGAAAATTCCAATTTGAATGTCACCTTGCTCAAAGGATTTATACAATGACTGTTAGGTCAACCTGGTTAAAGGATTTGAACTAATACAATGGTTAGAAATTAATCAGCAAGTGTGATCTGATTCATACAACTTACTTTGCGAATCCAGATCCAATTCATCTCTAATGCTAATTCACCGAGTGGCCTCCATTCTCATTTCAATCTTCAGATCTTCTTGGAAATATGTCAAGCAATCTCTCTCTGCTTCTCTGCTCAGCCTTCTTTGCTTAAATCTTGCCAGTCAATAAATTAACCATACAATCCTTCTTGCATACTCTGCATACTCTTCTCTCTTGGCTACCACCATGAATAACCCCTTGAGGTTATCATATACCTCTTCATCTAGGTCAGATACATATTTTTCCGCTTAATCAAGATTGTAGATCTTAGGTTAGGTTAGATCCGACAGATCTTTCCATCATTACATTTTATTTATTTCTCCAATACAATCACCATTTAAATATTGAATCCATACGCTAATAATGGTTTTCTGTGGATTTAATTAATGAGGACCAAAATTAAATATCCATAACAAAATTCACATATTCCAATAATTTCAATAATGTCGGCCAGAGATCTCAAATCTCATCCATTACCAAAATAATGTTGCTTGGCCAACACTGTGTTCTATGCTCAGTCACCTTTGTATTCCTTAGCATTTCAATGGTGCTCGGCCATCACTGGCTTCGCTTGGAATCAACTTTTCTTTTCTTGACATCAACCTCGTAGTGAACTATCAGTGAAAGATAAACAACATATTACTTTTCTGATGTGTCAAATGATCAAGTACCCTTTGTTTACTCATAACTCAACCATTTTTCTCAGTCTTCTTGTTATCCTAATCTTCACATCAATAGATATGGTACTCAAAAAAATAGCAATAGTCTCACCAGTTAAGGTTTGACATCAATGACAAAACAACAATTGTTTCTATTATAGCTTTGAAAACAATATTTCCAACAATCTCCCTCTTTGGCATTGATGGAAACACTAAACAATAAAATAATAATTTGCAACTATAATTACCATACAATCCAAAAAGTGTCTGTGTTCCTTGTATGCAATTTTTTTCATTAATGTCTTTAGCTTCATTCTGATTGTCATCTTGTAAAACTTTTCTCCCTCTGTGTCTGTGGTCACACTGATGTTTTTCTGTTTCTGTTCATCAATCTATTTTTCTCTAAGTAGTAAACTCTCCATGTATCTTTCTCAGTATAATTCTCCCTCTTTCAGTAAATTTCTCCCTCTTTGACAACAATGCCAAAGACGTTGACATCTTCATCATGTAGATTCTTCTTGTTCAAAACTCTGTATCATGTTGTCTCTGTCATCTTTCTTATGACTGATACACTTTTACTATCCTTGTCTATCTTTCACAACTTTAGGCAGCATCCTAAAGTGTGACTGCTTGTGCATCAATGTGAAAAATATTCTAAATATGACATTTGATGCAATAGTACCATTCTAAACTAATTAGCCTCAGTTAGGGGTATCACCCCTAATTTACCTCACAAATACTCATGAGCATCCTTGGGTAGTGCCTTTGTAAATATGTCTGCTAACTGTTCCTTAGTGTTCACATACTCCAGTCTCACTTCCTTCTTCTGAACTAGCTCCCTCAAGTAATGATACTTGATAGCTATATGCTTTGTCTTAGAGTGCATTACAGGGTTCTTAGAAATATTAATGGCACCCGTGCTATCACAATTAATGACAACTAGTTTTGTGATCTCTTCTTTCATACCTTTCAGTAGTATCTTCAACCATACAATATTAGAGAAATTAACTACTGCTGCCACATACTCAAATTCAGCTATAGATTGTGAGGTGTAGTTGTATTTATTTCTTGTCCATGAAACTAATCTTTTTCCCAAAATAAATGCTCCTCATGTGGTTCTTTTTCTATCATCAATATTTCCAGCCCAATCAGAATCAGTATAGACTCTGAGTTGAAATGTATCATTCCTTTCGTAATACAGATCATAGTCATCTATTCCTTTCAATTATCTCAAAATCCTTTTTACTACCATCATATGAATTTCCTTGGGATTGGAAGAAAATCTAGCAACAATTCCAACAACTAATGCAATATCACGTCTACTGTGTACAACATATTGCAGTTTTCCAATCATTGATCTGTACAGTATTTAATTTACTTCTTTTGTCTCATCATTTTTGGTTAACTTTTGTCCAGTAGCCATGGGTGTACTCACTGGTTTTGAATCTTCCTTTCCAAAATTTTTTAGTATCTCTTTGACATATTTTGATTGGGTAATATAGATACCATTCATCAGCTGATATATTTGTAAACCAACAAACAATTTTATCTCACCAAACATAGACATCTCAAATTTAGTTTGCATCTCCTTTGCAAATGCTTGACATAACATATCTTGTCCACAAAGTATAATTTCATCAACAAAAATTTCAGCTAATAAAGTACCTTTACTTTTCTTTGTCTTTAAATACAAATTTCTTTTGTCATTAGTTCTAGCAAATCCAATTTTCATCAGATAGTTATGCAATCTCTCATACCATGCTCTAGGTTCTTGCTTTAGTCCATATAGTGCTTTGTGTAATTTGCAAACCATATTTATTTTTCTTGGGTCAACAAATCCATCAGCTTGTTCAATGTATACTTCTTCTTCTAATATACCATTTATAAATTTTGACTTTACATCCATTTCATTGAATTTAAATCCTTTGTAGGCTGCATATGCAAGTAAGGTTCTTACACCTTCCAATCTTGCAACTGGAGTGAATGTCTCTCCATAGTCAATTCCTTCCTCTTGTGCATAACTCTTGCATACTAGTCTAGCTTTATTTCTTGTTACCTCTCCATGTTCATTTATCTTGTTTTTGAATACCCACTTAGTACCAATTACATTTTTATTATCCAGCCTCGGTACAAGTGTCCAAGTACTATTCTTTTCAATATGTTCAATTTCTTCATTCAAGGCTTGAATCTAGTCTTCATTGTCTAATCCATCTTTTTACTATTTTAGGTTCAAAGTCACATAGCAAGTAGGTATCTTCTCTTAATTTGCTTCTTGTCATGACTGCAGAATCCTTTGCTCCTATGATTTGATCAGGTTTATGGTGCCTTCTAACATACTTTTCCAAAGTAGGTTCTTTCTTTGTTTTAGATTGATCATTTATGTTCAATTCAGATTGAAACTATGACTCAACATCTCCATCAGATAGCTTGGCAGTCACCTCCAGTTGCTCGACAATTTCATTCTGTGTCTCGGTAGGGGCATTCTATTGCTTGGAAACTTCATTTATTTCATTAGAATCTTTCTCATCAGGATAGGTTAATGATTTGTAACTTTTAGGCTCATTCATGCTTTCAGCTTCATTTCTTTCTTCATATTCATCAATTCTAACATTTGCACTTTCCACAATTTTGTTAGTGTTAGAATTCAAACACTTGTATGCTTTACTTTTAGTTGAATATCCAAGAAATATGCCTTCCTCACCTTTAGCATCAAGTTTTCCATTTCTGTTATCCTTCAGTATGAAACATCTACTTCCAAACACTTTAAAGTTTCTTACACTAGGTGCATATCCATACCATAGCTCATAAGGTGTAGCATTTATACCTTTCTTCACTTGTACTTTGTTCAGGGTGTAGACTGTTGTACTTATAGCTTCTCTCCAATATTTTTTTGCAACATTTTTCTCCATCATTAGTGTTTTGGCACAATCCATCATAGATCAATTTCTTCTTTCAGCTATACCATTCTGTGGTGGAGTCCTAGGAGAGGACATCTGTCTCTTTATTCCTCTATCATTACAAAACTTGTTAAACTCAGTGGAAATAAACTCACCTCCTCTGTCAGATCTTAGACATTTCAGACTCTTACCTGTATCTTTTTTAACTTTTTCCAAGTACCACTTAAACAACTGGAATGCATCATATTTTTCCTTAAGAAACATAACAGTCATCATTCTTGAGTAATCATCAACAAATAAAATAAAATATTTGTCTCCCCAGTAACTTTTCTCACCAATAGGTCCACAAAGGTCAGTATGAACCAATTCCAAAATTTCCTTAGAAGTATAATTTTTTCTCTTAAAACTAGATTTAGTCATCTTTTCCAATTGACATTGCTTACACATTGCATTTTCAGGTTTCTTTAACTTAGGCAGCCCTCTAACTTTTTTCAATTTGCTTATGCTTACCAAGTTATCAAACTTTACATGAAACAACCTTTTATGCCATAACCAAACATTACTATATTGTGAAAACAAGCATGTCTCATTAGCTAAGTCTAGATAAAAAAGCTTACCTTTTGTTTTCTCACCACCTCCAACTGATTCTCCATTGGCATCATAGATCTTTGCTTTCCTGTGATGGAATTCAACTCTGTAACTAGAAGTATCCAGCTATGAAACACTCAATAAGTTATACTTAAGATCATCAACCCAATATACATCATCACATCTGATTTTTTTAGTCAATTGAATTGATCCTTTCCTTTTGATACGACATGGTGTATCATTTCCAAATTTAACATAACCACCTTTACACTGATCTAAGGTTTCAAATTTATCTTTATCACCAGTCATGTGATGTGAGAAACCACTATCAATAAGCCAACAATCATCTTTTCTTATATAAGAAATTAGTACTGTTTTCTCATCATCATCAGAATCATCTTTCATTGCAACATACACAACTTCTATATCATTTTCATTAGATTTATCAGATTCATTTTCAGAAGCTTCTTCAGCTATATAGCAGGATTTCTTACCTTTGTCTTTGTAATCCTTGTACTTCCTGAAGTCTCAGTCATCCTTCTCGTCTTTATACTTTTTTTCCCTTCTTTCATCTTTGTCATTATTATTAGGACATCTTGCATCAATATGACCAACCTTGTTACATGAAAAATAGATAATAGGAATTTTACCTTTGAATTTTCCTTTTCCTCTGAATAGTCTTCTTGCCATAAGTGCCTCAAGTTCTTCTAGATCATCATCAGAAGTGTCATTTTCACTATCCACACATTTCTTTCCTTTCTTTGATTTTTTGAGGACCACCTGCGACTTGAATGCAAATTCAATGGCTTGTGGAGTATAGTTATCAAAGTTTCACATCTCAAATGCAGTAAGTCTTCCTACCAAACTTTCAAAAGTCAAATTGTTGTTAGGAGTACATCTTAATTCATGAATTGCAGATACTATAATAGCATAAATAGGAAGAAGTGTTCTCAGTACCTTTCTCATGATGGTGTTATCATAAATGGTTCCTTGAGCTCCTCTAATAGCATTTACAACTTCCTTTATCCTACCATAATATGAAACTAAATTTTCTCCTTGCATTTTCATTTCATCAAACTTACCTTTCAAGATTTTAGATTTGGCTCTTAACACATTTGTGTCTCCTCCATAGATGGTTTCAAGGGCATACCACATTTTATTTATGCTTGTATAGTCCTTTATGTCTTCAAACTCATGATAGTTTCGGGATGACGCAATCTCCAGCATTGCTTGATTATGTTCTTTCTTTTCTCTAAACTGTGCAACATTACGAGTTCCTGTAGGGGCTACATATTCTTGATCAACATGATGTTTATCAGAATCACCAACACCACTAAGTGAAATTTCATCAAAATTTTCCATGTAGGAAAGTTATCCTTGTTCAACTTTGGTACATCCCTTTTATACATCTTGATCTTTTGCTCCAAGTACCTTCAAACAGTTTCAAGAGAACTCAGCTCTGATACTAACTATTGGAATGAATTTAGAATAACTTAGAGGGGGGGTGAATCAGTTATCCTCAGGTCCAAATGTGCCCGTTTAATACTTTATACCAATTTGAACAATTCAAATTTGCTCGACAGTGATAACACAAGTCAACAATATAAGTATGTAGTTTATTGTTCAAATGAAATAAGCTTGCAGAAACTTAACAGTAAAATATAGTATAAACATTCACATAATTTGACACTAGTATTTAACGTGGAAACCTAGTATGGGAAAAACCACCAATACCATGCTACCAAAATTTTCACTCTTCTAAAGTGAGCTCTGTTAGGAGCCAACCCTGTTAAAGGTTATAAAACACACTGTCAAATGTGACCTGGTTAAAGGTTTTAATCACCCTATCAAGAGTGGCCTTGTTAGAGGACTTAGAACATTCCAATCTGAATGTCACCTTGCTCAAAGGATTTATACAATGATTGTTAGGTCAACCTAGTTAAAGGATTTTAACTGATATAATGGTTACAAAGTAATCAGTAGGTGTGATCTGATTCATACAACTTACTTTGCAAATATAGATCCAATTCAGATCTAATGGTAATTCACTAAGTGGCCTCCATTCTGATTTCAATCTTCAGATCTACTTGGAAATCCATCAAGCAATCTCTCTCTGCTTCTCTTCTCAGCCTTCTTTGCTTAGATCTTGCCAGTCAGTCAATTAACCACGCAATCGTTCTTGCATACTCTACATACTCTTCTCTCTTGGCTACCACCATGAATAACCCCTTGAGGTTATCATATACCTCTTCATCTAGGTCAGGTACATCTTTTGCCGCTTAATCAAGATTGTAGATCTTAGGTTAGGTCAGATCCAATGAATCTTTCCATCATTATATTTTATTTATTTCTCCAATACAATCACCATTTAAATCTTGAATCCATGCTTTAATAATGGTTTCTTGTGCATTTAATTAATGAGGACCAAAATTAAATATCCACAACAAACTTCACATATTCCAATAATTTCAATAATGTCGTCCAGAGATCTCAAATCTCATCAATTACCAAAATATTGTTGCTCGGCCAACACTATGTTCTATGCTTGTTTTCCTCTGTATTCTTTGAAATTTCACCAGTTCTCAGCCATCACTGACTTCGCTCAACATCAACTTTTCTTTGCTTAGCATCAACCTCACAATGAACTGTCACTAAAAGATAAACAACATATTACTTTGCCAATGTGCCAAATGATCAATTACCCTTTGTTTACTCATAACTCAACCATTTTCCTTGGTCTTCTTGTTATCCTAATCTTCACATCAATAGATATGGCACTCAAACAAATAGCAATAGTCTCACTAGTTAAGGTTTGACATCAATGACAAAACAACAATTGTTTCCATTATAGCTTTCAAAATAATATTTCCAACAATTGACAGGTATAAAGAAAAATGTGGGAGCATATAGTCATAGTTAGATTTATTATTTTTGAGAAATTACATTATAGAGATCTAAAATCAAATAACTACAAGATCTTAAATTGACTTAAATGATAGACATTAGACATAACCTTAATACTTTTGGATATTAGACATGAAAACTTATTAAAATAATTACGATGCTTCAAAGAAGACATATAGAAGTACTATGAGAAACATTCTTCTATGGTCTTCTATTTCTAATTAAACTTAAAAAAAAATAAGTTGTCGAGTTTTTGCCAAATTTTCACTGAGTTTTTACCTTGTTATTTTTTGAGCCTTTGCCAGAAATTTTTAGAGTCTGAGTATTTCAACTATGATCTATTCCATTAAATTGCTCACATGACACATCATAAGTTAAGGATAAATATTATAAACAACTTGTAGAAAACACATTACATGACTTCATTTCAGGGACTACAAAAATAAATCATAAATCATAAATAAGGTTAAATTATTAAAATTATTATAACTTTTTAAAAAAAAAATTATTAAGGTTAATTTTGTATTTTGTTTAATTTTATATAGAAATCATAACAAATTCATAAACAAAAAAAAGTTCACGAGTTTATCAAAATATGTCCAACGTATCTACATGAAATTCTAAAAATGTTTTAGTATCTACAATAGCCCTCTGTTAATCAAATTTATGCATATGGTCCCAACAAAGTAGTGCACAAACTACACAAAGAAGGCATCACAAAAACATGATTTCTGCTTTTGCCATTGAAGCAATCTTGGTGGCACTAGCTGCCTCTCGAGCCTTGCACAAGTTGCACTCATTTCCTAAATTAGGTATAGATTTGGATGGGGTAGATGTAAATGTGTTTTCATCGACCCACCGAAAGTATTGACATCCACTATTTCCCTACAATACCAAATCTACATCATTTCTTCCTAAAATGATTACTTGTCACATTACTTTTAAACATAAAATATAATTCCATATCCAGACCTTTTTCCTATTTGGGAAACCCTAAAATTGATGCCCAAGATTACTTGTTGTGCGTGATGTCTTCAACACACAAGGTCCAACACAACATTGACACGTAGGCACATTGACCGAAGCCATCAACGCTATATCTATAAATATTGCACTATCATTCCAACATATCATTTTTTTTAGTTAATTATTTTGTTCATTCATACTAATTATAATTGTAATAAAAAGAAACATACTAATGTAGACAATATCTCAAATCAAATTTCAAAACATGTATTTTTGATATAATTAATCTAAACAACATGTAAATGCAACGTCCTAACTGCACATGATGGAAACCATATGCATAGTTGTGATTGGGACTTTCAGTCCTTACCACACATTGAAATGCATGTAAAGGAATCTACAGTTCGGGGCATGTCAAATTGTGATATTTCTATCAAGATTCAAGTTTATATCTTTTTAAGTCAAACTCAATTAACCCATGTTTCATGAGTCGTATTCCATCCATGAGTTTGTCATTCACAAATTGCCTTGTGTCAGCTGTAGTTAACATACGAATCTCACGATAATTGTTGATGTTTCAAAAATTCCTCTCATTAATTCTTCTCTACTTGAAATAATTGGGAGTACCTGGGAAAGATGAGTCGGCTCTACTATACCCTTTTCCATGTCCACTACATGCGCGAATAATTTCTTCTTTGCTATCTCCATTGTTCATCATGCTTCATCCTTGTTATATTCATGGCTGAAATACCGGTATTTAAAGTCGACTTCAATTGTTAAAAACTAAGATTAAAAGTGATTTAAGTATAATGGGGTCATGAGGTATTCTCCTAAGTGTGATTCTATCATGATTCCAAAAATGGTTATTTGAGAGAGAAGAAGGGGATTGTCTTAAATTGATACAAAGAAGGGGACTTCTTCTTTCAAGACAAGAAAGGTGTTTGCCTTTCTACTATTGAAAAACATTGGTTGAAGGTGACTAAGAAGAGAAAGTTCCAAATTCCAATGCATTTGCAGATATGATGCTTCAAAGAAGACATTTCTAATATAATCATCCTATGACCTTAATACTTTTGGATATTAGACATGACAACTTATTAAAATCATTATGATGCTTCAAAGAAACATTAGAAGTACTATGAGAAACATTGTTCTATTGTTTTGGAGAAGGGACTCAATCTTGAGAGGGGTATAAAATTCTACATCAATCAAAGTGAAGATCCTACCATTGAAGTATTCAAATCCACTTAGTACATATCAGCAGATGATCCACCTTGGAATGAGTTGGACTCATTTAGGGAAAGTAGGAATTTCTGATGCACTACCAGCTGACTATCTACTCCATCATGAAACTTGCATTGGCTCCTCTACATAATCAAAATTGTTTCATAATAGTTAGATCATTATACAATGTGTTATGTGGTGGAAATCTATACCAATCATATTTAACCTTTATGTCTAAACACAAGGTCTAAAGACAAAGTCTGAAAATAAAATTTGAAGACACCACCACAAACTCAAAAATTCAAATCTATATACTTTGCAAAACATAATTTAGGCATAGGTTCCAAGATCTGATAATGAAAATAACACTTTAAAATATGATTGGCTCCATCAAAAAGATCTGAAGACACCTACAAATTTCCTTACCTGACCCCTTCCCTTTTTGGAATCTCAGATTTTGGACAAAAAGAAGTTGATAAGATTTGCTTGTCCTAGGTTGTTTGGGAAATACCACCTTCCTTTGGAAAGTTTTTAGACCTAATTTTTAAACTTGAAGCCTGCTACCTCCTTTTGAATTTATGACACGATCCTCTTATTTTAGAGTTGACATTTATGATTTTTCAAACTCAGCTAAGGATCCAATTCAATCTCTTTAGTCCCAATTTTGTGCTCACAAAAAGTGCTTCCCCTTGTAGAGAGTATTTTTAGACCTTAGCCTGAAGACATGTGAATTACAGCTTACTAGACTTTTTGAGCTTTCTTCTTTGAATCTGCAACACTATATAATGGATACTTAATCAAGCTCTTCAACACAATTCAAACTCCTTGAAAAAAACATGCGATTTGTGATAGTTTATGATTTTTTAATGATTGTCGCCCCTGTGTTGATTATAATCAGACCTTGGTATTTCATATTTTTTGTCCATATCAGACTTTTAAGTGTTTGATCCTCTTTCACCAGTCCATCTTTTTCTCATATTTAATCTTTCCTTGAATTGCTAGTTGATGATGGCTTTCTCCTTGATAGATCAGCTTTCAATGTTTCCCTTTTACCTTAGTCTTGAATAGACCCTTTGTATTGTACTTTTTCCTTACTGCTTAGTGGTCTTTAAAAGTGTTTTTCCCTTGGTGAACATCTCCATAATGAATGTGGGATAATAGATTTTTTCCTCTTAAAACCTAGGAACTTGTGCAAGTTGATTTTAATTAATTTCCTTTGAATTTTTCCATCAAATATTAATTTAATCCTCCAAGTGGGAATTTGATCCATATAGGGACCAAAATCTGATTGCACTGTTAAGTTTACTTCACACCTCACCCAACTGGTGGAGGATCGACCAGCATGATGAAAAATTTGGTTGTATTTAAACTTGATCATTTCCTTACACTTTGGGTTTGGTGGAGAATCAAGTTGTATAAGTACTCCTCAGTACTTGCATTTGGAATTACCTTGAAGCCTTTATCACATCATCAACAGGAAACTTGATGTTCTAAGGACAAATCCTTCCTTCTATTTCACTTACCTCCTTAGTGGAGATTCAATCCTCATAGGGACAAACTAGTCTCTTTGAAATTTCACCTCACTTTCTCATTCACTCACCAAAGTAGAAATTCAACCCTCATAGATACTAATGGTTTCCCTAACTTGATTTTTACTTGTTCTAAGAATTTTATCTAGAAGTTGAAATTAATTAAATGTAAGGGAAATAAGAAAGAATGCAAAATAGTTAGCCTTGGATCAATTAAATAAAACTAAACTAGTATATAGTAGTGAGGAAAAGACAACTTTATTTTATTTTGAAAGTGCCAAAGAATAGTGATATAGGATTACTTGTCTTGATCCATATCAACTTCTTGATGGTCAAAAATTAAGATTAAAACTAATTTAAGTACAATGGGTTCATGAGGTATTCTCCTAAGTGTGATGCTATCATGATGCCAAAAATGGCTATTTTAGGGAGAAGAAAGGGATTGTCTTAAATCGATACAAAGAAGGAGAATTCTTCTTTCAAGACAAGAAAGGCGCTTGCCTTTCTAGTATTGACAAACATTGGTTGAAGGTGACTAAGAAGAGAAAGTGCCAAATTCCAATGCATTTGCAGATATGATGCTTCAGAGAAGACATTTCTAATATAATCATCCTATGACCTTAATACTTTTTGATATTAGACATGACAACTTATTAAAATCGTTATGATGCTCTAAAGAAGACATATAGAAGTACTATGAGAAACATTCTTCTATGGTTTTGGAGAAGGGACTCAATCTTGAGAGGGGTCTAAAATTCCACATCAATCAAATTGAAGATCCTACCATTGAAGCAGTCAAATCTACTTAGTACATATCATCAGGTGATCCACCTTAAAATGAGTTCGACTCATTTAGGGAAAGTAGGAATTTCTGATGCACTACCAGTTGACTATCTACTCCATGAAACTTGCATTGGTTCCTCTACACAATCAATTTTTTTTTGTAATAGTTAGATCATTATACAGTGTGTTATGTGGTGGAAATATATACCAATCAGAGCTTATTACTAATGATTTTTTATGAGATCCACTATCCCATGAATGGTCATGCTTGGCTCATAAAAACCTAACTCAAATTTCTATTCCTTCAATTGATTTTAGGCAATCCCAATTTTCAACAAAAATAACATTCTTATCAAATAAACTACACCCAAATGAAAACCATTTTACAAGCCTAAAAATTACCTGGTTGAAGTCCATAACACCAGTTCGAAACCAAAAAGTTAACATCCAGAAGAATCAAGACTTCTATATGTCTTCCTATCTTTTCTATGCAATTTCAAGTATGAAGGCATGGCCTAGTCTACAATCACAAGGATTCTAGGATAATACAATGTAGATTAACAATTTATATTAACAACTTCATCTTGAAAGTAGTAACAAGAACTTCAAATAGGTTAATGATGTCTTACTGGTGATCACTACTTAAGAATATGTTGTTTTCATGATAATCCTTTCAAGCTACCTCACTACTTAAGTAATAAACTCTTATGGAGGCAAATGGGCTTAATTAATAAGAAGTGTAAGGAAAGGAAGAAGGTAGTGTACCCCTTTCCTTTGAATCTAACCTATTATACTTGTCAATCTTCTTTAGACGAGAGACTGAGAGATATTTGACAAAGATAAGATTACATTTCTAAATGACTAGAATCTTTTTTTGACAACAAGAAATATGTTAAATATCACTTACATCTTGGGCCAACATATATTCCCATACCCAATTTAGAGGAATATTGCTAAGGTCATTCCATTTCAATAGTGGAGTAAATCAAAGCTTTCAATCTAGAATGGGATATAGATGAGAAGATGATGGCTTGGAAATGTTGGACTAAGTAATGGACCTGTAATGTCCCAGGTAGGAATTTCATATAATTTATTAGCTTCCTTAATCTTATGCCATCTAATCTTGTAATTTTAATTGAAGTGTGTAATATAATTTCTCTACCATATCTCCTCACTAAATTTACTCCTTGATTTTACATATATATATATAGAATATTAATTTTCTCTATCACATAATGCTAACTGATTATCTATTTTGTGGATTGGATTGTGGAGAACACTAATTAAATATTCCAATTCCTCCTTCCATATGCACACAATCAAAACTATATTAAAAATAGTAAATCAATTCCATACGTGATGAGCCAAGATGCCTAACATGATCACTTGATGAGACATCAATATTGTGAATCTATATTGTAGAAGATTGGCAACTCTTTCCATCTGTCTTGATAAGGACATATTGTAATATCTTATAAATACTGAAATTATGCATAGAAGGGAAGTCATCAGATGATGAATATGTTTGCACTTGGTGGATACACAGAGACCCCAAACCTTCCCTCTCTCCATTATGAAATCTCTTTATATCTTCGTTGAGTGCCAAAATCTATTGCGGATTTAACATGACTATACTTCCAATTATTAGTGCATTTGGCTCTTGACTTTAGGCTATGTCTATTGAAGGGTCTCCTCCTTTTTCCCTATCATAATCCTCTCATCTTCGATTGGTAGCTTATTCCTCTATTGCAACCAATTCCGAGTATTAACGCTTCCACATAGCCCAGTCAATGGGAGTAATTTCTGATGGGAGTTGTGTTCGATGGGTGATGCTACTTAGTCGACACTCATGTTCCATTCTCCCAATTTCCCCCATTACATCAACATATCCCATCAAATATATGTTGGAAAGATTGCTATAATGTAGACAATTGTTATTTTTTCATTGACCTCAAACCTTAACTGGTGAGACTATTGTTGTATGTTTGAGTACCATATCTATTCATTGATGAATATTTGAAGAATAGGATAACAAGAATACTGAGAAAATGGTTGAGTTATGAGTATACAGAAAGGTACTTGATAATTTGGTATTTTAGAAAAGTGATATGTTGTTTATCTTTCACTGATAGTTCACTGGAAGGTCGATGCCAAACAAACCAAATTTGATGCTGAGCAAAGAGAAAGATGATGTCAAGCAAAGCAAAGATGATGCCAAGGGAGATAGAGAAAGCCGAGCAACAGTATTTTAGTAATTGATAAGATTTGAGATCTTTGGCTAACATAGTTGATTTTATTGGGATATGCATAGTTAATTAAGATTGGTCCACACTCATTTAATGCATGGAAAACCATTATTAGTACATGGATTAAATGTTTAGTTAATGACTATAATGGAGAAGTAAATTAAATGTAATGATGGAAAGATCCATTGGATTTGACCTAACCTAAGATCTAAGATCTTGATTAAGCGGAAAAAGATCTATCTGACCTAGATGAAGAGGTATAATATAACCTACTAATGTTATTTTTATGTATCCAAGTGTAAGGAGAAGTTGTATGCAAGAGTATTGCATGGTTAATTGATTGTTTGGAAAGACCTAGCAGAGAAGGCTAAGAAGAGAAGAAGAGAGAGATTGCTTGATGGATCTCCAAGTAGATATGAAGTTTGAGATGAAATTGGAGGCCACTTAGTGAATTAGCATTAGAGCTAAAATTTGATCTAGATTTGCAAAGTAAGTTGTTTGTATCAGATCACACCTATTGATTACTTTCTAACCATTGTATCAGTTCAAATCCTTTAACTAGGTTGACCTAACATTCATTGTGTAAATCCTTTGAATAAGGTGACATTCAGATTGGAATGTTCTAAGTCCTCTAACAAGGCCACTCCTGACAGGGTGATTAAATCATTTAACCAGGTCACATTTGACAGTGTGTTTTGTAACCTTTAACAGGGTGGCTCCTAACAGGGCATCACTTCAGAAGAGTGAAATTTTGGTAGCATGTTATTGGTGATTTTTCCCATATTGGGTTTCTATGTTAAATCATGGTGTGAAAATGTGTGAATGTTATGTTGTGTTTTACTATTAAGTTTCTGTAAGCTTCTTTCATTAGTACAGTAAACTACACACTTTTGTTGTTTATTTCTGTCGAGCAGATCTATGTTGTTGAAGTGGTATAAAGTTGTATATGGGCACATCTGGACCTAAGGATAACTGATTCACACCCCCTCTCAGTTATTCTAAATTCATTCTAACAATATAGGGCTACAACAATTGGGGGAGGTGACAAAGAAGATCATAAGAAGGTGATAAAATTGAAGAATACACATGGAGGAGGAAGCTTCAGCCAATAAATTATAAGTAAAGAAGGTACTAGTTCAAGATGAAGATGGAATCTGTCAAAACCCCACAACAGATATTTGTGGAAGGTATTGAATGGGATGGATAATGCTAGGGAAGGGACTATAAAAATAACCCTAATCAATAGAATAAAAAAATCTATCTAAAATAGAAGAGAAAGAACTTGAAATACACAATGTAGAGAATAATTTCAAGAAAACAATGACTTACAATAACAATATCAGATGCACAGTCGATCCCTCCTCCCACCTGCGAATGCTTTGGTAAACAATGAGTTTCAATTTTCACTTTTTTTTTTGGTTTATAATATGCATTTGTTGATTATTCGACCTTTTCTTATCCCTTAATAAATTTCGACCAAATCGAGCCCATAAACAAAAAAAATGAATTTAATAAGCCTAAAAAGGCCTTGGTCAAAATTGACCTCAAATGTATTAGTGTACACAACATTCATTTCTATGAGGAGTATGAGGGCACTGTTACCAATATAGAGGATGATACAAAAAATAATGCTGTAGAAATGCTTAAGTATGCATAAAACAATGGTTTCAAATAAAGAGTAGCATATATCTAAAGGAAATAGACCTATCATAATTAAAGTCAAGAAGAAAATAATAAAATCATCACTTGTGAAAATAGTGACTAAGAAGACATCACTGTCATAAAGCATAAATATGTTGATTCCTCATTAGCGAGGTATGAATGCTGAAAAACTTCTACTGTATGAAGTATTATAACTTTTGAAAAATAAATGGGAGAGTTGTATGTAATGCCCAAAATTCAAAACACTAGTTTGGACATTAAAAAATTTATTTATTCTACTCTGAACATATCTAAACAAAGACATACTACATTAATACATAGTGTGAACCTATTTTTTATATCATTTAACTGGAATCTAAAATGATAATAAATCTACTTAGAACAATAAATCTTATTAAGATGTTCAAATAACCAACATGACTTGCAATTGCATACTTGAATTTCTCTTTCTTGCTTGTGTATCATATTCTCATTGCCTCTCTATTTCCCGCACCTTTATATATGGCTACACAACTAGATGCATGATATAAAATTCATAGTTGATTACATGCAAGATCGTAAGATAAGCTACATCAATAACTTAGCTAAATCAATCATAAGGTATTTAAAATTAGTTTCATAAAGAGATGCAAAATATGTAAAATATTGATAAGGGGTGGAAAGATCAAGGAAGAAATCAAAAGTACAAGACCTAAGGGAAAACCCTAATTCCTCGGGGGCTCATCATAGATTGCCTTCCCTACGTAACTCGCAGAGATATTGTAGTTCATGTATAACTTTAAAACCAATATTTTAAAGGATGGTAGAAGTGGTTATGCAACCCCTTTCTAGGGTAGAGTCCCTAGATAGTGTCTCCATCGGTTGTCACCCACTAAGGTGAACAAGGATGAGATCCTAATTATATTCTACCTACAAATAATTTATACGTAGACATCCTCATATGGTTACCTACCCAACAGTTCGTAACTACGATGGAGAACCAATTATTGTAAGATATTTAGGTAATATCCATAATCCCAAAACTACAAGATTTATAATTGTATGAGAGGAGATACATATTACCAAATTCTATGACCACTTATCTTAAAAATTGCATGAAATAATTCTATTTGATACTTGCATGTTGCTTCATATTTGCACAATCCTAAATGCAAAGGAAATCACCCATGATAAGATTTTTTTAGTTGTAGAAGGAATATATAAAGATCTGATTTAATTTATAAAAGCTACTTATTCCTATTAATATTAATAGTCAAATCTAGAATAGATTTAATTTTTCAAACACCCAAACATCTGAAAAGAAAGATTTATTTTTATTAACACAAGTTATTCACTCTCCAACTCTACCTATACTACCTTCTAAATCTTAACAATCCAAAACTTATTCAATCACCCAAATAAAATAAATATTAACACATTACTTAAATGATGTATTAAGTGGATAGATGTAGATAACATATACAAACCAAATATTTAAGGGGTTTAACATAGATGGTGATTGAGAAAATTCTACTTTTCCATATAAGTATTTCCAGCAAAAGAACATTTTGCATGAATAAAATCAATGAATTACTTGTCAAGAAATCTATTACCTATTACTAAAGAATACATTGTAATATAAGAAAATAGAAGGTTTATTAGAATGTAAGATTAAATAACGATGGGGGGTAGTAATTGAATGTATTTTCATTTTCCAAGGTGCATAGGTGGAATAAAAGAAAATAAATAAATAAAAAGAAATCATTTCATTTATCGAGGTGTGTAGGTGGCATTTTAGAAATTTATAGAAAGTTCTTGCATTTAATATTTGT
>MU227069.1:1848146-1875831 GCA_018584345.1 Thuja plicata
GGTAGTTGCATTTACCTTTTATCCCACATTGGTTGTGTTGTAATCTCTTGGGTGGTAAATGCCTATATAAAGAAGGCATAGGAGCATTCATAAGCAAGCTCTCAAAGTGGTAGAATCTCCTATTGGAAAAAAAATTTCTCAAGTTGTAGGATCTTGTATTGGGGAAGAAGCTCTCAAGTTGAAGCTCTTGGATTGTAAGTTTTGAGGATGTAAGATCTCTCAAGTTGTAATTATTTTCAAGTATTATTGTATGATTTGTAAATAATTTTGTCTTCTCTTTGTCTCCATGTTGTTATGTTTTTGCTTATGAGTTGGTAAGGGTGGTGTTCCCTTCATCAGGTGGTATCAGAGAAGAAGTTCCTGAGTGTGTAAACAGATCGCCGACTGTGAGGCAATTTGCACTAGGACCTTGGGTTGGGTGAGGTTTTTTCTTAAGAGGATGTGAGTATGGAGAAGAGAAAAAAGAAGATTAATTTTGTGATTGGATGGATTCTTAGAATTCCTAAACTTGAGAAAATTAGAGAGAGATATTAGGAAGAGACAAGAGTTGCAATACTGGATTTGAAGAAGCAAGTGGCTGAATTAAAAGCAGAGCTGAAAAAGAGAAGAATGATTCAAAAAGTTGATGTTAATTCTTTGGATGAAGGAAAGAAAGAATATACATTGGAGTATCATGCATGCGATAAAAAATAAGAGGTAGAGCATGAAGATGCAAACATTCATGAACCTACAATTGAAGAAGATGATTTATTAATGAAGATTACAGCAGTTGAGGAAGAGTGGAATACCTTGGTTGAAGGTCAAAGTAGAGAAGTTGTTACATGCCTTATTGAAGACACGAAAGAAGAAAATAAAGATGAAGATGTGAAAGAGGTAAATTTTTATGAATCATGGGATGCTAACTTTGAGATGTATTTGAAATATAATAATGTTGGTTTATATGAGGACTTTGCAAGTGATGTTTGGTATGCAATAGAATATTTGTATGGTGTTCTAGATTTTATTATAGGTGCATTAGATCCTAGAAGTTTGGAGGAGAATGAGAGTTATAGATTGACGAAGTTGATTGTAGCGAAGTATTGTCGGCAGCATATACTTGTGCCAACTAGGTGTTGGAAAAGAAGAAAAAAGGAAATATATCGGTAGCGGATACTTGTTCCAGTAAGGTGTTGGAAGAGAAGAAAAAAAATAATATCATCAGAAGCTACTTCATTTTGTGAATCTATATCCACAAAATTTTTCCTACCTTGGGTGTCTGATGTAGGAGCATCTTGCATCACAAAATAAAAAGGGGGCATGATAACAAAAAACAGAAAAAGAAAAAAAAAAAGAGAAAAAAAAAAGAGGAGAGGAGAAAAAAAAAGAGTTCTCAAGTTGTATGATCTTGTATTGGGGAAGAAGATCTCAAGTTGAAGCTCTTGGATTGTAAGCTTTGAGGATGTAAGATCTCTCAAGTTGTAATTATTTTCAAGTATTAATGTATGCTTTGTAAAGAATTTTGTCTTTTCTTTGTCTCCATGTTGTTATGTTTTTGGTTATGAGTTGGTAAGGGTGGTGTGCCCTTCATCAATTTTTGAGATAGTAGAGAAGGTAAGATTGTCCTGTTAACCCCAAATTTCATTAAGAGACAATCCAAATTGATTAACCCCAAAGGAAGAATCAATGCATAAATGAATCAACCTATTAAGGATAGGGATAGAGAGAAGAAACCTAAATTCTATTTTATAGAAGAGAGTGTGTGATAGATTTGGGAAGATTAAAAATTTAATTGAAATGAATTGAATACATGTACTAACCTCAAAATGCAACAGATCTAAAAAATGTTGTTTTCGGTTGTTTGTACTGAGTTTCTGGGAATTCTGCAACCAAATTTGGAACAGAAACTCAGATACAAAGAAAACCTAGAAATATTTTCTAAATCTACCTCAGGTCTGATTTTGACCCAAAAATGAATGTCACCTTTGACCCAAAATGTCTGATTCTGACCCAAAAAGTCTAATTCTGACCTGCACAGTCTGACAGAAAATCTATTTTCGGATCCTGATAGTTTGCCGAAAAGGGTATCAAGACCTGCACTCCAATTCACTATTTTGAAGCTATCCCTGCAAGAAAAATGGTTTGTTTGTTGGGGGGAGGGGTTTTCCTTGGTCAAACCCCAGTTTTTGAATTAACCTTATAATTGAATTGAAATTGCATAGATAAACAAAGTAAATAAAAAAATTCACCTTGGTTGTATAGAAACCTTTGTGGCAAATTCAAATCCATCGATCCACAAGTATGTATGCACAAAATAGATGTAGAATATATAATTTCAGATGAACGATGTCTCAGATCAATTTCTTGTAGATATTCAACACCAATCTTGAATGGACCTTTGAATAGGAAGAGGATTGGAGGAATGTGGATGGAGAAATATTCAACAAGAGGGCTCCATAGAGCTTGAATCCTTCAAAGGCTAACAATGGATCTCCTTGATGAATTGAATGCTTGAATTTTCTTGAATACTTGGATTCTTAAGAGTAGATGATTGCTTCTTATTTTTCTCTTCACACTTAGATTTCCCTTTGATCATTCTTATATGGTTGATGATTTATGGTTAGAGAAAATGAGAGGAGAGGGCTTCCTTATATATAAATCTAGCACACAATCTTCTAGAGAGGCCTACATAGGAGAATTAAATTATAATTAGATCTATATCCTTAGAAGTGGACCTATATTAAATATAATTTCAAGAGTCGTGGCCCAGAAGACCAAAATGGCCGACCCGGGAGCGAGATTTAAATCTTTTCGAAGCCTGACATCCTTAAACCCTAAAAACTTGAAATCTGGACCCTGGGTCAGAATTAAGGTCAACTCTAACCTAGGTCAGGTTTGAGGTCAACCTTGACCTAGGTCAGGGTTGAGGTAGACCTTGAGCTCAAGAATCTCAGATTTGCAAGTTAAAATGCCAGAAATAGGCTAGAGAGAAGTGTGAAATGGGGCAAAACAGGGTGAAAACTAGATCCAAGTCAGAAACCAATTCAAGGCACTTGACATGAACCCAAACCACTTACTTGGAGGGCTAAACCAGTCCAAAATGGAAGTGCTTCCATTTTCTGACAATACATACATATATTGGTTCATCAAAATATATGTCAAAAAACATAAAACAACTGAAGAAAGTAAAATGTAAGAATAAACATAGATTACTGCACCTCTGAATTGGAGACCCTGATAATTCCCATCACTTCCTTCTTGACCATCACTCTAAAATTCCATTAATGTAAACATTAGATCAAATTTGCATGCATATAAACACAAGTAAAGTAATCTAACAATAGGATTTAAGAGTAAAATTGCAAATTACATTTTGATCAATTTTATTTCTCTTGTTCAGCAATGTTATTCTATTTTAGCTTCAACCTCTTTCTTTGATTTGTTAGGGAGTTCCTCATAATTTTTTACACCATGTATTTTTCATTTACGTTCAATTACACTTTCTTTGCATATCATACCACAACTTAAGTTGGTATTTAACATCACTCTCCCTCTTTTGATTATAATTTATTATTCTCTCTGAGGAAAGAGATTTATGTTTAGGTTGTCCTATAGAATTTGGACCATGCTTTTGTGGTGGAACAAAATCAAGGTTGTGCTTCTTTATCCTATGCATATTTGAAAGGACAAAATATGCATAGGATGAAGAAGCACAACCTTGATTTCATTCCACCACACAAGTGTGGTCCAAATTCTATAGGACAACGAAAAGGTAAGCCTCTTTCCTCAGAGAAAATAAGAAAGTAATAAAAAGAGGGAAGGAGAATGAAGTTGACTACCAATTGAAGTTGTGGAAACATGAAGGAAGATAACAAAAATATAATAATCTACCATACACCCGTTCAATTCTATGATGAGTACAAACATGCACAAACAGTTGAAAAATAAAACAAGAGCTGGAGTGTAGCATAGTTCCTTCCGAGTGCAGACAAGGTGGTTTTTCCAGATAGAGATGGTTTTACATGATAAAAGCATCTATTTTATTATGGTTACAACCCAATATCAATAAAAAAAATTACAAGAATATAAAATTAATTTAGTCAAATTACATGGCTTCAAGTACAACCAAACCACTCATAGATTCCTTCTTCTAGAAATGTTTTTGAAGACAAAATAATGAAGTTGTCAACTAATGATGTCAAGTATGACTTGAAGCTTTGGATTCTAAAAAGAGAGGAAGAGATAGACAATGTTCATTTGTATTTCTCTCTTCTTGTCTTTGGGCATCCAATGCTTGAAGTCATACTTGAAGGATGTTCACTTGAATATCACCTATGCATATACCTTCTCTAATCAACTCTTATATATAGGTTAAGTGGACTAAACATACATTTTGAGTACTGGTTTTTTTTCTAAGTTTTATCTAGGGTACAAGGATAAGAAGAAAATGGTTGGGATGAAAGTTATGTATGTATCACCTATGCATACACCTCCTCTAATAAACTCTTATATACATGTGAAGTTTGTATAGTTTGTGTGTGTGTGTGTGGAACCATTTGAATAGTGAGAACCATTTGACAAACCCTATGGGACTGGACCTAAGTCTTGGGGACTCATCATTGATTGCCTTGCCCACGTTCATACTCAGAGACTTCATAGTTCAACTTCATAGTCTTGAACCAGATCAATCTAGGTTCATCATAGTAAGGGTATAAAAAGAGCCTCAAAGGTTTATTTTTACCTGATTTATAAAATACATAAGAGAAATGTAATTAATGTCATACATAAGGGACTAGAACTATTACATATGAATAGTGAGAACCATTTGACTAACCCTATGAGACTAGACCTAAGTCTCGGGGGCTCATTATTGATGGCCTTGCCTACATTCATGCTTAGAGACTTCGTAGTTTGACTTCATAGTCTCCAACCAGATCAATCTAGGTTCATTATAGTAAGGGTATAAAAATAGAGTTTATTATATCGTATCACTATATACCACTAATTTTCTTCCTCTAAATAGAGTTCACATATTCATATTATATAAATAATATCTTCCCTACATTCAATCATTATACTCACATAACATTCATTAACACATAAAATTCTTTCACACACAACATTCATGAATAATTCATTAACACATCATTCATCAACATTTACTAGTAGTAAAAAATAACAATCATTAAGACAAGGTTCTTTCATTAGCAAAAAATGTTAATTGCAATCATTTATTTTTTAGTTTCTTGTTTGTTTTTTTAACGAAATGGCTAAGAAGAGCATCAAGATCCTTTTCATTCCCCTCCTCTGCTGATTTTGATCTCAACACATGTCTCCTCAGTATGTGTTTAAGAAGACTATGCTTCTGTGCCAAAGGGGGGTCTGCTGCAATAACAACTATATGGGTTAAATTCACACCATTTTATATTAGTGTTACAATTATTTCATTAATTAAAATAACTATAAATCAAAAAAGAAATTTAAAAGAACAAAACATAGATTTTCTTTACTCGATTGTGCCACATCATCTACAATAACATTTTTGTCATCCCCAAAGTCAACATGGTGATCACTCTGAACATTTTCCACTCATTCAGCATGACGTTCTATATGCTCTAAAATTTACACAAAAAAGGTTACACCAATTTCAATTTTAGATGTTAAATTGTATTAATAATTATATAATTAATTTTCAATAGAAAATGAACACCTCCATCGATACTGCGATCCACATCAGGGCCTTCATCATGCGACGTAGGTTTTGTATTAGTATTACAAGGCTGGATTGCAATGCCATGCACATTGTTATCATTGTTTTCTTTAAAAAAAATAGTTAATTTATGTTCAAAATTAACATCAAATAGATTTTTTCTCAAGTATTCAATTTCAAATATTTTTCATTTGGCATATTTATCTATTCAACTGCTGCAGGAGACTCTTGGGTTGGGCCAGTGGAAGCTTGGCATAGGCGTTCAGCCACAGATTGATAGCCTTCCTTCAAGGAAATATTTTTGTGTTCTTTGGTGGCCTCTAAATTAAATTTTGAGCCCTGCATTTTTTGATTAAACAAAATTATTTGTAATTTATAAAAATTTAGATCTGTAATTTTATTTACTGCTACTTACAATTCATTCTTGAATTTTTGAATAACCACTAGAGCCAAGTTTGTGCTGGCCAATCTTTTGTAGTCTAGCCTTTGTAGCCTTTGATGTGTTCTGCAACCTATGAAGAGTTTGAAATATGTTAGATTATATAGATATAAAAAACACTAATTAGTGCATAATTACATTCTGCTAGTAGTTAATACTATCACATACCTTCTTTTCTCATTTGGTGGTGCAATTCCTCTTTGAGTATCCCCTTTCTCCTTTGCATCCAAATTGAATTCATTCCAATGCCTCACTGAAATAAAGGGAGGATGCTCATACTTTGGGTTGTGGACGAGACTTCTTCTATATGTGTCCCTCACAGTCTTAAGATGTTTGGCAACTTTTTCTATAAAATAATTCTCCTAAAAAATGTTATTACAAAACTCATGCTATAAATCTTTTATGAGTTGTTCTTTCAATTTTTTTTTCTTGTAAGTTCCACCTTTCAAGGAAAAACATAAAATTTTTAGATAGAAAATTAACTAAAGTTGTGTACCGTGAATATAGTAAATGAAATGGAATGAAAAGAAAAATATTGTACTAATTAATGATATGAAATAAAAATAGTGGGATAGTGTTAGTTCACTTATGATGTTCCACCTTATACGTATGGTGGGCCTGAATATCTTTAATGTTAAGTCATGAAGTTCTTTATAAAAAGAATCATTCCCTACAAAAATGTCATGTGATCATCAATCCAAAAATTGTTATGAATAAGTAAATTACAATTACAATATAAATAATAATAATTTTAAAGTACCTAGAAGCTTAGGACATTTTAAAGGCATCAATTCTTTATCGTCTATCAACAATGCTGTCTGCATAACTTCCATACTAGAAACATGGGTAGATCCAAGAAACAATGGTGAATTATCACCAATATAGGTACTCTGATCTATATCTGACGTAGTAGTCATTGGTGTATCTCCTACTGCAGAAAATTAATCCACTATGAGATGCACCCAAGATTAAAGAATAAATTATCAAATCATAATTAACACAAAACCAAATATAGTAAAACAAGGATTTACCAGGCATAGACCATGAAGGCATTGATGTTTTCCTGCTCCTTGTTGCTGACATTTCACTCAAAAATCTCAGATGGTTGGCCCTTCTAGGAGGATTCGCCTGGCTCACTTGATTACCTGACCAATACATTGTTAGAAAATACATTCTGAAATAATAAGACTAAGAGCAGCTTTCAATATTATTTAAGTGAAGATTTTCTTAGAAATTTTGAATTAGTTGTAACTGTACCTTTTCCTATGCTTGTATCTATGGTATCAGTAATTCTAATGAAAAATGTACACTTCTAATCAGTAAGTCCAATAAATTTTTTGAATATTCCAAAGAAAAAATTCCTTGTAACTTGTTAACTTAAGGATTATTTTACCTAAGGTGTGAGTTCTGCTAGTACCGACCTCACCACGATGTCCATGACCAGGTTCTTGAGAAATCAAAAAATCTTGTAACAAGAACACATATATATTTTAGCTCATGACATAAAAGAGTATAAAATATAAACCTTTATTGAACTTTTGTTATAACTAAAGATATATTACTACTTAGCTGATAACGACGTACTTGTGACATCAATTCATTTTTCCTCACATGTATATCCATGGTTGGATTTGGATCCTCCAATATTTTAATAACTTATGAAGTGACTATTTTTATATTTTTCCTCACCGCATTTCCAGAGTTAAGGATATCTGGGAGCTCATCTGTATCTACAATATCTACAACTATTTCCTCTATTGTTGCTGGTGCTTTTCCCCATTCCTAAACATCAATTTGTGACAGGAATATCAGTAAACTATCAGAATAACTCCAAAACCCTAAATAAAAGAACATAATAATATAACATTTTTCAACTATATAATTTGTACAATTACAATAAGTTTTACCTTTGCTGAAGAATGGGTGGGTGGAACATCCACACCGCCTCTATCATGTGGGGGATCCATGTCATCCTATGACAAAGATTAACTATAAAAACTTTAGTGAACTAGAAGCAATAAACTTAGCAAAAAAAACTTATTAATAAAATGGTATATTAGAGTCATACACTTGAGGTTAGTTTAAATGGTATATATCACTTATCACCCCCATGATAGTAACTTTGTTTTTATCCATGTGATTCAAATGGTAATTTATTAGCAGTTCTTCCCCAACACTTATTGATTTTATCGTACATACAAAAACACAATTCCCCTCATGCACCTCAAATATGCAATTGAGTTTCTTATTAGTTGTCGCAGGTCACGTACTATTTATAAAACCCGCAATATTCCTTGTTTTTTTTGGTTTACCGTCAATGTACATAGAAAATATTTTACTTTGACCATTTTCTTTCTATTCTATATAATTTGCTGATAGTGCATACCTACGCATACTTTTTTATATTGATAAATCCATATCCAATTGTCGCAATTGTAACAAAGTCCAAAAAACTTCATTAATTCAACAAGTTTGTTGTTACATAACTTTATCCCATCCATGGAAAATATGCCCAAACCATGTAATGAGGATGAAGCTATGCGATATATCCTCTCATTAACACAAAAATAAGTGTTAATTAGAGGTATCTCCTTGGGTACCCATTCTTTCTCAAGATGTGTGTACCAAATGGGCACGTTGATGTCTCCTTTGGTCTCATCATCACAATAACATGATCCCCCTTCAACAAAGAAAAATTGCATGCGTTTATTAAATTTTTTTTCTAATATTTTGACCTCTAGGTGATCTCCCAATTTTAGCCATACTACATGTCAAACTTTCATCTACCATTCTTGTATTTACCTCATTGAAGGAAGATATATCTGACAAGTACCTATTTTTTGGTTCCTGCAATCCACCAAATGAAATATATTGTTAAGGAGAGAGATATTTTGTTAAATGGGGGTAATATTGATGAAGTTGGCCATAAAATTTATCTTGAGGGTAGTACTATTAAATCATGAGCAATTTAATACCTTATTATTAAACCATTCAATGAAGATGGGCATAAAGAGAAAGCAAGCAATTAATAAACTATTTTTATAGGGAGTATTGACTTATACCTACTGATCCATGTCATTGTGTAGGATCATCATCAAAGGGGTTAAATTTCCTGCATATGTGAATCATTTATCTTAAGTTAGCTAAATATTACATGATACATATGCTACAAATTACGTATAAGACAACATGAACAATATGAAAAATCATAAACATGAACAAATTAACTTTACCTTATATATGGAATGCAAGATCATCAACAGAAGGGGTGATGATGTGTGTAGTCAATTACCTGTTTCCAGAAAGGTTGAAAATCAAACAAAATATATACATGTAATCAACATCAATTAATTGAGCATCATAAGAAATACATTGGTTATCATAAATGAAATATGTTGTAATCATTAGAATTGAACATAATGAATTAATTATACCATGCCATTAGAGTTTAATACATCAATAAATCAATATTAAATATATATACTAATCAATATAAATATATATAAATAATTAAATCACATTCCTTGTACACTTAATCATGTCATTGATCATCATCATCATCATCATCATCATCATCATCATCATCATCCTCATCTTCTTCTTCATCTTCATCTTCAATATCTTCTTCTTCCGTCACATTATACTTTACCGGCCTTCCTCTTGGATCATGTCTAACAAAAAATGACCAACCCAATTTATGTGGAACCTCTAAGTAAAAAATATGCTCACATTGACTTGGAATAAAATAGGCCTCATCTCCAACTGGCTCAAATGATCTTTTATTAATCATAGTAAGTCCATTATCATGTTGAATAGCAGTTCTATCAGGATTATTTTGATTTAGTCGTAGCCTATACCATTTGAAGATGTATAGAACTAATTTGAAGGAGTTAAAGTCACACTCAAGTATATCATCCAAGATACCATAGTATCAATTTTGAGATTTTTGAGGATGTATGTCATTTATAGATGAAATATTAGTGACCTCCAAGACTGTAGTTATCCCAGAATCACAAGTTTTCTTCATGTCATCCAACTTTTTATGCAAAATTTTTGGCCATGATAGTACATAGCTTTGTGGTTCTTGACCTACAATTTTTCAAGTGTGTGAAAATTATTTGCATCATGAGTTGATATGAAACATATGGGTCATGATCATTAATAATTTTTTACATACCTGTCTACCTCTTAAACCATATGCTAGATCAACTACTATTGGCATAACATTGGAATCTTCATTACGATGAGCTTCTCTAACCAATGAAGCAACAACCCCCCATGTTAATGAGAAACAATTTTGTTGACATCATTCAATCCATACAATCATCCAATCAATATTGTTTGCAATATACCAATGTATTGCATCCCACTCTTGAACAACTGTATAAAAAAAATAGACCAATTACAAATAACTTATATTGAAGATTTATAATAATTAATTAACTATAATAACATCTTATAATTACCTCTCACTTTTGTCAATCTACCTTTCCCCATCAAGTACTCCCCTTTCAATTTTTTAATGGAGTTGGAATCCCAAATATGATCTACATGGATCTTTGCTGCAAACTTAAGAAGATATTCACTAATGTACACCATGGTCTGGTATATCATATATCCCTCCACCATAGAACCCTCAGGATATGCTCTCAGTTGAACCAAGCCCTTCAAAAATTTCAAGTGCCTCTCAACCATCCACATTGGCCTAGTTTGTATAGGTCCACACAATTCAATCTCCTCAACTTGATGTATGAGGTAGTGTTCTTGTGCATTGAACAAAGTTGAAGGTAGACACGTTTGCATTTCACACATAATATGAGGATTTTTTCTCTTCCAATATTTTATATCTTCTCTATGGATTTATTTCGATGACAACCACCTCATGTATTTTCCAAGATCATATATAACTTGTTTGACACTGTTGTCGAAGTGGTGTGGAAGAGATAGAGGTAGAACGTACTACAATAATTGTAAAATAATCTTTTCAATATTTCATAAAATAATACAATGAAAACTACATACAATATACAAATATATAGTGAATACATAATAACATGAATTACCTTAATAAATTTATGCCAATCATGTGTTTTCATCCCTAGCCCAAATTCACTTCTCTTTGATATGAGATTGTTTACATTCATAGCAAATCCAGTGGAAAATCATATTTTTTGGATGACGGCTGCTCCGACAATAACCTAGTAAGGGCTTTTATATCAATCTGGTCTCCATTTTTATTTGATCGAATGATATTTTTCATTGTATGGTTGGATTCCTTAATGTCACTGTAAATTTTGACAATTTTGTCTTTGTCATGCCTTCCATCCAATACTTTCCATAATGTCTCTGTTACATTCTTTCCAATATGCATGTCATCAAACAAATGCACGATTGGGAGTTTCTCCGAATACAAAAATTTACTATATTGTGTAGGATAACTTTTTATTCCTTTTGGAAGTTTGTCATTGATGCCTTGACGACCTCCATGAGCATCAATGGCATCATCAGTAAAAAAAATAGAATGTCAAAATATAAATTTCAAACAAGAACCATCAGATGGAATGACATACCTTGGCAATTTATTCTATTTTATTTCAACTTCCATAGGCGAGGTGTCATTCTCTGTGGCTTTGATGTAGTCTCTTCTTTCCCATTGAAAAGATGTTTTCCATTAATTTGGTACTATGATTTCTATGGAGAAAGTGTCTATACTCATCGAACACCTTCTTTCCTAAAATTTTTGAATGACGAGATTTCATCTTTGGATCAAAAAATAGACATGCAAATATTCCCTTTATCTAAACAACCACAAGATCATGTATAATTGGATTAAATATGTTAATTTTGTGTTAGCACTATAACATACCAAAAAAGAGGTGTTAACAAGAGAACATACCACAAAAATGTGTTAGCTCAGGGGCATCATGTATTTTCCATACAAGAATTGCATGGAATTGAAATTGTCTTTTACCTATTGGTCTAGAGATGTCATACATAGTGACCCCATTCCATAACACCATCAACTCGTTGATAAGGTGCTCAATATATACATTTATATCTTTAACATGGTACTTACCTAGTTGAATGAATAAAAACATTACATAATTATTATGACCATTTTGATGGATTATTTATAATAAATTAATTTAGATGACTATTAAATGAAAAAAATACCTGGAACAATAATTTCCAACATTATGTGCTCCCTCTTTATGGACATCCAAGGAGGAATGTTATTGTTGATAACAAAAATAGGCCACACCGAGTAAACAGATCTCATCTCTCCAAATGGATTAACACCATCTACTGCCAATGAAAGCCTAAGATTATGAGGTTCTTCTTTAAAGTGTGGCCAGGTTTCCTCTATTTCCTTGAATGTTGAACCATCTACAGATATTCTCATAATGTTATCTCAATTTCTATTGCGTGCATGGTAATCCATAAATTGTGTCAAGATAGTGCACCTGAATAATCATTGCAGACGTGGAATAATGGGAATATACTGAAGAACCTTGTGATGCACCTTTTTTGTTATTTGATCTAATCAATATGCACTAATATGATAATTAGAGAATTTTGTTGTAAATTCATGTTGTTTGTGATATATAATATGATCATTCAGACATGCATGTATTGTTTGATACTCCATTCCAATATCTTTCATAATGGAATATAATTCTTGGTACGAGTGAGGTACAATGTTTGATGGTGGTAAAAAACACTCACCTATAAACCTACGACCAAATTAAATATAATTAGTTAATATAAAGAATATTAATTGGTGCATGATTCACCCTTTTTTAACTATAAGGAAATTACGACTAAAAAATATGCTAAAAGATGACATATATGACATACCTTAACATATGTGTGATTCTTACATTGGATAAACCATTCATAACCTTCAAGTTCACCAAAAAAAATATAGCAGTAAGGAGAGTTGTTTGGGAGCCTTCATATAGAGGCTCATATGCCTTCTGAAGTATAGGTACATCAAGGTTATCTTCATCATCAGTTGCGCGAGTGCCCTCGTCTTGATCATCATGATCATCTTGATCATTGTGATATTATTCCATGGGATCATTACCTTCTACTTTTATATTCACACCTCCATGTTCCCTCATTTGGAAATCCACATTCTCCAGATTGTCATGGTCCATAACATGAAACCCAGGGTGGTTGACCTATATCAAAATGATGACCTTAAATTAACCATGACCATGATGTCATCATCAATTCATTTCTTATGTATATAAATTATTCAAATAATATATTGAAAAACATACCAATTGACAAAATTCATTTCCCCCTTCAATGTGACCATGTTGCCTACAATATTCCTCAGCTATTTTGATTAGATATATTTGATTTTTTAAGCCTTTGCAAATATTACAGGGATAATAATATTTTCCATCACCTTTTCTTTTAAAGTTATACCATAATCTAGCAATTGTCTCCTTATTTTGTTCTGGGTTGATATTGTAAGACATGGTCTTTCTTGAATGGAATGACTCGTTACTTGTACATTAACTAGAATGTTGGTGGAAGAAGGATATTTTTTTGCAACCTGCAGATACAAACACCGAACAACCATTTTCTCAACTCTAATTTTCTCAACACAAAGGGACATTTATAATAGCCATAGAAACCTGATTATTTTTAAATGGAATACACCAAGGAGTACCATCAAAAATATTGACCATTTACAATCATTAATAGTAAACCTAAATCAGATAGCTCATTTTATTATCATCATGTGTAGTCTCTATGTATAGGAAAAATGAATGAAATTCAAGGCCTAATTTACCAAGAGAAAAAAATGATGCAGAACCCCACAATAAAAAACATGAAACCTAATAAAAAAAATTGCAAAAATTGATTAGGAAAATGGAATTTAAAAAGTAAGGAAAGGTGAGAGGATCAATCGAATAATTAAAAAAAGAAACATACTTTGTCAACAATGTTCAAAATCCTATCACCAAGCATAGACATAGGAAATCAAAATGGACAAAAGACAAGAGATAAGAAAAATTGTTATGAGAAGAGGTCAAAATAATATTCAAATTATTATTATGAAATTTGCATGTTCATCAGTTTGTCATATACCTTCTCTAGTCAGATTCAAGGCCTAATTTATCAAGAACAACAAACAATGCGGAACCCCAATATCGAAAACATGAAACCTAATAAAGAACACTGCAAAACTTGATTGTGACAATGGAATTTAAAAAGTAAGGAAAGGTGAGAGCATCAATCAAATAATCAAAAAAAGAAACACACTTTGTCAACACTGTTCAAAATCCCGTCACCAAGCACAAACACAGGGAATCAAAAAGGGACAAAAGACAAGAAATAAGAAAAATCATTAGGACTATAGAAAAATCATTAAGACTATAGAAAATCAAGTTCTAAAAATGGACAGTTCCAATTCTTTGCCATTACAACAATTGAGCATTCATCATTTGGTACTTCTTGTTGTATTCCATTTAGATATGTTCAAAAATTTTCCAGTAATGATTTGGGGAAAGCAATCATGTAAAAGACAAACTATTATTATTATTATTGTTATGAGAAGAGGTTAAAAGTAACTTCAAATAGTTTATGCATAAAAGGACATATGTTTAATATACTTGAATTGAATTATGTTAACTTAATTCATGCAGTAATAAAAACCACCCACTCTACACCATTGAAAACATCTTCAATGTCCCTCAATAAGTCAATGGAAGAGATACATACCTTATGAAGGATGATGCCTTCCCAAATGGACGTAACACTTCATTAACCTTAATTGTTGTCTTTTTTATTATCATTGTCCTTTCAAGGATTCTCAATCGTTGCCTTATGCATATTAATTACTACCTTATTATTTCTCAATTGTCGTCCATAGTATTTGCTACATTTTAATGGTCGTTGTTTTTTCATATAATTATCGACTAACCATAATATTTGGAATAGATATTAATATTAAGAATTGCTATTATTATGATTATTATATCTTTATTAACATAATATATCGTATAAAATTATATTATTAATATTAAGTGTCTCTTCATTAATTTGTAATTATATTATTTGTTATTTATTTTTATTTTTATATTTGCTTTTATTATTATATATTATTAAATCCCATTTTGGAAAGGGGATAACACAATTAGTGGGATTGATTTGTGTCAAGACCAATTGGGAAGTTATCTAGGAGATTGGAAATTTTCTTGGCTTCTTGCTAACCACTCTGCAATTGTAACAACACATTCTGGATGCAAATTGAATGAAAACCAACAGTTTCCTGTGAAATTATAAACTGGCATGAATGTCTACAGAGGGATCTAATCCATCAAAGTGTTATGATTTGAAGCCTATGTGAGTTTTCATTTTGATGCAGTTGATTTGATCCCATTCTTATTTGTGTAGTTGAAGTTATAATCGATTTGGTAAACACTTTATGTGGTACATTTGGTAATCGATTTGGGGAGTAATTTCTTACTTTATGTGGTACATTTGAATTAGTCATTTGAAATGATTTGGATAGATGAAATAAGTCTATAAATTTTACCTGCAATAGTTATAATGAGTCAATTGTTGTTGATTATGCTTTTCTCTTGAAAAACTTGATTGGAAGGACAAAAGAAATATGATTGGTGAATATAACAAATTTCTTGGTTTGACAAGGAATACAAAATCCACTTGTCCACTTGTCCACTTATCTTCTAGGTGGTTATCCTCATGTATTTCCCTTTGATTATCAATAAAATACACTGTTATATGTACACAAGCTGTCTCCTAGATATATATATATATAGAGTTGGATATATATATATTTTTAGAATATATACACACCTATATATATAGATATATGTATCGATATGTATGGGATATCTCTCTTTGATTTCTAATAAACTAATAAGATAATTAGTAACTCTTACCAAAAATCTATAATAAAGCAAAAACTAAATCAAGGACTATTTAGGATAAAGTTCAATTCATCAAGATAGATCTCGTAATTAGTAAATAATGGAATATAACTCCCAGAATACCCCCAAAATAGCAGAGAAATGATTTACTAGTAATTATAAGTAATTATGGACTATAATTACACACTGTCATATCGAATAGGTATTTCCTATAATCAGGCCCTTAGATAATTACTCCAATCTCACAGTAATAATGACTCTAAGGCACAATCAAGATTCTTTATTTGCAAATCTCTGGAAGTGCACACCGACACTAGTTGTATGGGCAATATGGTGGGAAAGAAACAAGCGCATCTTCAGAAAAGAGGTATCCACCATTGATAAAGTTTTAGAGGGAATTGAGAGATAAATATTAGAAGTGACAAATTCAAGTCTGTTCAACTCCAAATGTAACCCGGTTGTTACTGCATGGGATTCCAAAATAATCCAAGAATGGAAGCAATTATTCATTCCTAATGGCTGGAAAATTAATAAGGTAAATCCTTCTGCAGGACCCCGATGTGAGGTACATTGGATAGCTCCACTTGAAGGATTCTGGAAAATGAATTTTGATGGAGCATCTAGAGGAAATCCAGGATTTTCAGGTATGGGGGCATGTATTCGGGACCATCAAGGAACAGTTGTTGCTTTAACAACATCACCATTGCCTGTTGGGACAAACAACATGGCTGAGGATCAAGCCTTACTAGCTGGTCTTGTCCTTGCCAAAGAAGGCAACTATCAAAAACTACACATTGAAGGAGACTCAGCAGTAATTATCAATGCTTGTATACATAGAAAATCATATTCATGGAAATTAAACTATATCTTTCACCAAATTTGGAGGCTTCTAGATGAATGTCAGGATGTATGCATCTCCCACACCTATCGGGAAGGGAATCGAGTAGCAGATTTTCTTTCAAACATGGGTTGTGACGGATTGAAATTCTCATCATTCAACCCACTGCCATGGATTGACAATAATAACGATCTCAAAAATATGATTGAAAAAGATAAGACGGAATGTTTTCAATCAAATCACTAAACTGAGCACGATTTTGAGTAAATAAACACCTTCTCAAATCATTCACACATACAGGGGTAGTATGCGACTGACATAGATCACAGACGAAAATCTTGGCAGTAAAGAATAAGGGATCACAAGTACAGATTGAGGGCACTTCTGCGGGAAGGAGATAATAACTCTCCACATGGCTAATACATGCGAAATATTTGGCAATAGAGAGAGGGATTGTGAGTATAGTTTGCAGATATTTTTGAGGGCAGGGGCGAATAATTATCCACATGCCTTTCTAAGTGCAAAGTATAAACAATTTAGGAGTACATAAATATCCCCTCACAGAAAGCAATCTTGGAAATTGTAGACGCCGAAAACCCTCACAGCGAGTAATATTGGAAATTGCAGACACCAAAAATGATGGATATTTCTACTCCCTGTGAGACATGTCATGTGCAACATTGGGGTATGTTACCCAAGAACTATCACATTTGGCTCCATCCAATGCAGGATGAGGTCGTATTGCCAAAGTTTGTTGATGACTTGGTGCTGGACATGGTGTTCATTGTAAATTCGCCAACAATTTGAAGGGCTATCAGGCAGGTAATCGGGGAGGAATATTTGGCTTCATCGGCACACCAGTATTTCTACCCCTCAAATATGGTATCTATTTTCTTATCCAACACCATGGACATTCTGCAATCTCCTCTGCTCCTACAGTCGCTGGCAAATAAGGTAATTTGGCCACCATTTATCTCGGATAATAGACTAATTTTGGCAATGCAAAAATATGATTTATGGAGTGGAATGGCTTTAATCGGGGGTTTATTCACTCATTCACAATTACTCCACAAGCATGAATATCTGGTCATGTATGAAGCATTAAGATTGGCAGTCGACAAACGAAGCCCTACACTGTTGAAAACCGTGATACAGGGCTCTTCTCGGGTTCTCTGTTATCAGCTTGTGGAAAGAGTTAAGAGGATAGGGTTCGCACTGATAGATTTGCAAAGGTTTTCCAATACGTTGCAGAGTCAACTTCCAAAGTGGGAGACCTCGACATGTCTGTCTGCATGGACTAGTGACCCGAATGTCTGGTGCCATGAAAGTGCAAGAGAAACGCTGCCCAAGGAACAGGGGTGTTCTGGGTGGTCCACCAAAAAGTCAGATGATGACCAAGATGGATGGGAACACCCTCTGTCACAAAGTGCTCATGGCTGGGGTCGAATTCCTCCGATTGTTAGCAGACCAAATGTGCAAGCTTCCGCCAAGTTTGGGAGTGCTGAAAAAAGCAGTGACATCATGGAAGAGTAAGCAGTGAAAAGACATTTTATGCCCCTTTTTGATGAATGGAGAAATGTAGTAATTTTCATGTATATTGTAATTTCAAAATTCAAAAGATGTATTAGGGATGGTGTATGCATGGGAGGTAGTTTATACTCCATACTGTAAGCATGATACGCCTAGAATATTATGTTCCATTTTGTAAGTTCGAATGACTATAATGTTGTAAGCAAAGGGATGAAGCTAGGTCTTCTTACTGATTCTTTCCTAGTTGACCTTTTTGAATTAGAATTTAATAAAATATTATAGTGGCTTGCCACTTTTGCCTAAAAAAAAAAATAATGACTCTAAGGCATCAGCTATAAGTTATGGACAATAGTAACTAACAATAATGTGAATACAGGATGTATTCAGCAGAGATTGATCTTGATAATCTCTTACCTTGAAGGCTTTGACTTTTCAATACAAATATTTATTTGCAGGGTCATGTTTCATTTCCTATAGTTTTTAATTAGTTTCCATACACTGTTGCTGCACAAGGAATGATGAGGGTGTCTTTCTTGAATGAAAGACAAATGCAAATAATGCAGAGCCAGTCTATGCTTTTATATATTAAGAATTTTAAAATACAGTTTGATAGAAATTTATCATCTTGGAGTCCCTTCTTTTCTAAGGAATGTATCCTTCATTCAAATTCCATGTCTGGCAACTGTTTTGAAAATAGTTTAAGTAACATTGTTGACCAGTTACTCCAACCTCAGGAAAACAGATCTCTGAATGATGATAAAATAAAAACCATTTCATTGTTCCATTGTCTAGGTTAGTCTTTGAAATGACCTTTCTATGAGCTTGATAATTTGCATTTTGGAAAATTTATAAATTATTTGAATGTTCTTACTTCATTTGAGTGAATTGTGAAAACTGAGAAGATATAGTATAGTGCCTACTCTAACAATAATAAAAAATAATGTTGCATATTGAGATTTCAATTACTAATTCACGAGTAACTTAAAGTTTTTTAACTTGTTATGACTTCACTTCTTCAACATCTCCGCTGATGGATTTTGTCATGTAATTCTAATTTTTTAGACATGATTGAATGTGTATTTCTTTTATGATTCTTGTTGTGCTTTCTATCTACTACATTGTGTGTGTGCTTGTTTCTTCTAGAATATAAGAAATGTTCTTATGTTGAGATTAAAAACCCTTATTTATTACCTATGTATAATCTAGAGTAGATTAATACAAAAGACCAATATGCATCTCAGATTCTTGCTTTCAGTGCATATCCAATGGGTGACCTGCCACCCAATGCTGTATAAAGTTCCAACAACACGGGATGGAATTTGTAGTAGCACAAAAGAAAAAGCCATGGATTGGATCATTCCAATCTCTAAAACATCTATGAGAAGACCAGCCCATCCACTTGGACTCATGGTGAACCCACACAAACCACTATTCAAATTGAAAGGGCCCTCTTGAAGGCTCTCCAAAATGATTTTTCTTCCAATGCCTCCTTTGTGGGAAGGGATCAAAAGTCTTTTCTTGTAAGTTTATCAATTATGTGTAGCCAAAAGTAGTATCTTTAGAAGGATGAAGAAAAATTGTCTTTATGATTACAATTTCAGCAATGTCTCTATGATTACATATGTAGATTACAGAGTAGGTGGCTCAAAATTCTAGGAACAGGGGTTGCTTCTATTACACTTGTAGGCTTACTTGTCACTATGGTTCCTAGTGTATTTCAAAAAATTGAGCAGACCAATTTTTGGGTTTAGAGTGGCCTGTTTAATGTTATGAAGGTCAGTCATAATTAGATTTACATAAGTCACATGATACATATGCTAATGATTTCATAGTAGACAATAAAAAATTAGAGCTACATACAACTAAATACAACATGACATGGTAGTAATGAATAACCCACCCTTAAAGAGAGAGATATGATACTTTTTCAATGTAGAAAGTGGAAGTTGTTATTGGTCAATCTAGATCAATTGGGTCCACTACAACCTCATGAAATTGAGCTTGTGTTAAGGCTATGATAAGGAAAACACATGTGTATGTGGTAGGATAGAGCATCTATGATCCCTTGGAAATGATTTTTAGGTAGTAATGGTAGGGTATAATATTTATGTTATGAAGCCTCTTTATCCAAAGGGTATTAATGGAATTTCTCTCTTCACTAGAATTGAGGGTGCAAAAGATGCTTTGCATCGTTTGGGTATACCACTCAATTTCTATACCCAATGGATGAAAATAAACCTTCTCCACCCCTTGTTTGATTGAAGATAAAAGACATTGATCCCATTTTGATAAAGAGTCTTCAAGAAAGACAGATGGTATCCTATTGTTTCTACTTGAAAAGCATTCACAAGGGAGAAAAAGAAACCAATGATTAGTGGTCAACAATGGTAAGAAAGAGAAACAATTATACAAAAGACTTCTATAACAATGTAGGATAGTAATCTCAAAGAAGATATAATGGAGCCACCATTTTTCAAATAAGTGATATCTGATACCATTCATTGTGTCAAAAAAAGAGGCAAAATCATAGCAACATAATGCATAAGGATATAAAGTTCATTAGCTAGATAAGTTTTTGTAATGATGATGAACATATGGATATATATACCATAATTATGTATCAACAAAAACATTTACAAAGAAGAGTATTCCAAACATTATGTTAAACAGTTAAGTTTCATGTCTATGTTTGATTTGAAGATGACCTAGTTTGTTGACAAAATACCAACTCCAAAGAAGTAGTCCATCATAACATTCCTATCGTCACAACTAAAAAAATATCCATTGTGACCATGGAAGATACCCATAGAAGCATAGTTATCACTAGCCCAAGATAGCTTGAACACCTCCCATGCCTCCACCATTTTATTTTCAAAGCCAACTCTATTATCAAAAATTAAGCCAAGCCTACCAGAGATAATGTTTGGATTGATGGTCTGAATCCCCTACACAACTTTTTTCAAATTGTCAGAAACAACTACATGCTTAACCATCTTCAATACCCATTCTAACCGACCGGTAACTTCAAAGAGAGTAGAAAATACTAGTTTATAGATCACCCCATCATGTACATGCGACCCAACAATATTATGTTTCAGAAGGTAGAGAATAGCATGTTTGATGTCATCATCATGCACATTAAATAATCTAGAGCATTGTTCTTCCAAGGACTCCAAATGACAAAATTCAATACCAAATGTTCTATCCATTGAGAAGACCTAAAACAAAGTAAAAATAATGAAAATAATGAATAAGTATGCCAACATAATGATGCATACACATACATACTGATGTATGTATGTATATATATGTATGTATGATTATGTAAATGTGCACATAATTATGTATATCTATACATATAAGAAAGAAAGCAGAAATGATGAGACAACATAGATTGTTTACAAAAATGATGACACAAGATAAAAGGGGATGTCTGTGCCCCCACTTTCCTATCGTCAAAAAAGAACATGTGAACCGGCCCAACAACTTAAACACTTTAAATTAGGTATTTTTTAATATTCGATATTGGGAGCTATTAAAGTAGTTGTCAAATTAACAACACTAACAATAATCACCCTCAAATTTAACAACTTTTGGTGCTGATTTTTGTAAAATATCATACCGCTTCTATGCTTGTTTATCAGTCTTATCATTGTCTATGCTAAGTTTGAACTTGAAAATTAAATGCACAAATAAATAACCAGAAATAAAATCTATGCCTCATGTTTTTCATTTTGTCACATGATTATATCTAATTATAAATAGTTCAGTTAATTAGAAACTTTAATCAGAGATAGAGAATAAAGTAGTCAATGTGCACCTAGAGCAAACTGTGTAGGAGTGATAGAAGATCACTTTTATAATGACTTCTGATATAAATTGATGTATCCTTTGTTGGTATTCGCAAGGCAAAGTCAATCACAAAACAATTTGCACCAATGTGGGTAGTCGCTTAGCTGAATATAGCTTTGAATCCCAACCTATTATAATTCCTCCAACCCGGATATTGTTAAATTGACCTTCCCATTATCCATAATAAGGAAACCAAGATTAGAAGAAAACCTTGGTAGGAAGGGAAAAAATAAAAAATAAATTAGTATCTTCAAAAACCCTTACTAGATATGCCTCTAAAACCTCCTACAATGCCAAAAATAATATTTTGTTATGAAAAGATCAGTAGGACATCAATTTCATGCAGAAAGGAATGAGAAACATTTTTCAAGAAGATTTCAAGACATTGGAAGCACTTGTGACAATGGAAAGAGGATGTAAAACAATGAAGGAGAAAAAACAAAAGATCAACCTATAGAGATCAATTACATTGAGGTATAGAACAAAGGGGAGCTCACTATTATAATTTCTAAAAAAAGAGATCCACATACTATCATGTGAATGAAAATACAAAGGTTTCTTATAAAGAGCAAATAATTTTATTGAAGGAGCAAGAAACATGTGTTCAAACTCAAGGACAATCGTAAAACATCATAGAATATATTAAAAATAGTAGGAAATAGGGATAAAAAGATAGTAGTAGTGATATGAGTTGTAGTAGTGATATGTGGTGTCAAAGTTATGGATAGATGGAGAGTAATAATAGTGAATGGGTTTCAAACATATTAATATAAAATCAATGCAATAGCAATAAAAATAGAATGTAAAACAATGAAATGGTGTTCAACTTAGAACATAATAATGGAAATCTATTAATTTTAAAAGTGGTTAAGAAGTGACAAAATATGGAGATTTATAAAGGGTTGTGCCTTTCATTGTCAAAAGCGGTGACAAGGAATATCAATATAGTGATAGTTAACTTGCTAGATAGTATTATCTAGTGAATATGTACATATACATTGTTATATGAAATGCAAACCAGTGATCTGTATGGAGAAAAAATTAGATGTCAAGAAAGAGTTAAAAAATAGATATCATGGTTCTTCAATGAAGATATATTCACTATTCCATTGGATGTATGACTACCCATTCAGATGTAGTTATTAATCTAAAAGATAAGATGATTGTTTTATTGGATATAATAACAATGTTATGAGGAATCAATGAGTGATCCGTATTGTATTTTAGGATACATAGTATTCATTGATTTCCATAAAGTTTCATTTACTATTCAAAGACAATCGCAGTGATAAGAATGAAGATGATACTATCTATGAAGCACTATCATAAAAATAGTACGGAACTATGAATTGAAATTAGTGAAAGAATTTTCCAAAAAGGAATGCCTACTACAAAATTGATCAAGTGAGAATAATATTGAAGATCTAAAGAGAAAATGAACTAGAATCTTATTGACATAGTAGTGACAACTTCAACAAAGAAATAATGCAAAATAGACAATGAAGCAATGAAGAATGAGTTTAATACCATAATGTCAATCAGTAGAATAGCAGTTGAACTTCTTGAGTTTCTCTTATGCCTAGTATATATCAATATTTTATAAGCACATTTAACCCTCTTATCTTTGTTAATGTTTTAGTATATATAATTGGTCTATGTACATTGTAACAATAACAACCTTTCATTGTCATTGATATCTTCAATATATTGTAACAAGCGTATAATGTTGTTCTCCTTCACTATTCATCAGACTGTCAAAACCCCTAGGCTTTAGATATCTTCCCTACGACTTTTTAAAATGCCTAAAAAATGATTTTTTTTTCTTATAGTCAATGTTCTCAACCTATTCTCTTCATGGAAATTTTAGAGACCCTCAATTTCATTGTAATCATTTTTTATTTAGTCTTTTGTTTCTCAAATGCATAATAATGACTAAAACATAGCTCTCATTGTCACTTTTTTCTCATGGTACTAATTATGTCACTTCTCCCTCTGCTTTTTCTATATGAAATCACTACTTGTTGATAGTTATTTTCATTGTATCTCTATTATTTCTCATTGAAATCCTCTCCTAATAATGAATGATCTTTTTTAAAGACAAAAAGTGAGCACTCTATCTTCTCTAATACTGTTAAAAAATGCTTGATATTTTAATGTTCTTCATATATTTGTAATAGTACTAATCTCCATGAAATCAATGTCTTTTCTTCTCCCTTTTCCATATGAATATTCAACACTTTCAATCACATATTCACATTGTCTTTCATATTTATAGCACTTCTTTTGGTTAAGAACAATATAGCACTATTTTGAGGGCAGCGATCATAGCTTTTATAAATGAAGAGAAAAAATACAATGAACATATGAGGAAAAAAGTACCACAAACAAGGATTGGTCTAGTTAATAATAGTCAAAAGGAATATAAGGTAAACACCAAGGATAGAAAGTTGATTCTAGGAAATTTTATGAACTGTGTGTTGGAGATTTGATTCTAAACAGTTGATTGATTATAAATTTGTCATTGATGACAACATATAATACACAGAAGTACTTATGTATGTACTTATCCATATGATGACATGAAGACTAGCGTGGATAGATACATTTTTTTGACATGTTTACTATGCTATGTTCATACACACAGACCTAGATATAAAGTTTTAGTAAAGATATGTAATTCTGTTATTGACGGTTACTGTTCTGGAGGAATAACGGTTTAAGGCCGACATATGTAATGTGTTGATCGAGTTGCGCATATCTTCAGGATATGTGTGTGTATATTCATGATGAGTTATGAGTTGTTGATATTAATCTAAACACCCCAAACATATTTCAAGAATATTACAAAGTTATGGTTAAATTGATGAAGCCAACTTAGTGAAGTGACACGTCTATTCAGTTATTACTTGCGCAATTGTAATTATGCTTGTGCACTTAGTAGAGCTAACAAGGATGTTAAGAAGAGTTGTCCTACATGTCCCATGATCTCATACTTGGTGTATGTACTTATAGAAGGTCATTTGTAATAAGAAGAGTTGCGAAAGCCAGAGATTAGAAAAGAAAAGCAGAGTGTTAAAGTAGCAGAGCTATATTTATCATATGTTGATAATATAGATATTGAAGTAGAAGCTTTTAGAACACAGAGAAGATTTTTGTAGTGCTTTACAAGAGGTTAAAGCATCGAAACATAAAAGGAACTGATCAGACAAGCAGTGTCACAAACAGCAGTTCACCTTGTTGATACAGTGTGTATCAAATAACCATAAGGTTGTAGCCTTCACCACTTGGATAGTGAGACCACCACCCTTAACAGGGTTATTGTAAAAGACTCCTAATAGGGTCTGACCCTTAACCAGGTCACTATAGTACTGCATTGTAATGTACAACTCCTAACAGGGTTGGAAGATCTTTTAACAGGGATCACTATAAACAGTATAGTTCTTTGTGGGTACTAATTCCCATCGGGGTTTTTACCATTTGGTTTCCCTGTAACCAAATTGATGTGTTGTGTAATGTGTTATCTGTATGTGCATTTACTTTGTATCAATTTGGATTAATAAGTTTAAGATAAATATTTAAAGTTGTTGATAACTGATTCACCCCCCCTCTCAGTTATCCTTGAAGTATTCTAACAATTGGTATCAGAGCCAAGTGCCTTGGAGAGAAATCCTAATAGCTTAAGGTAGATCAGATGGCATACTTCAAAAAAGAGAGCCCTAAATTCAATGGAGAGAACCTTTTGGATTGGAAGAACAAAATGATAACACATCTACAATGTGTTGGCTTTGAGATCTTTGAAATTGCTACACAGGAAGTTGTAATTCCATCTCTGAAAGACCTTCCAAATGAGGATGCTACCAATAGACAAAAGGAAACATTTACCAATAATGCAATTACCAAAGAAGCCCTAATCAACGCTTTATCCGACAGTGAATTTTCTGATATCAAGAAGATTGACAAAGCATATACCATATGGAAGTATTTAGAAGACATGTTTGAAGGAGATGTTCAAGCAAATAATGCACGTAGGAAGGCATGGAAGAAGAAATACAATAGTCTTGAGATGTTACCTGAAGAGAACATTAGAGCTTATAATCAAAGGATAAATGAAGCAGTATCTAGAATCAGAAACAATGGAGGATAAATTTTAGAGGAAGATATAATGGATAAGTTGTTAACTACTTTCACATCAGACTATGAAAACAAGATCAGCATTCTAGAGGAAACTATGTAATTCTCACAAAACTTCAAGAGAGAGACTTTGATCAGCAAAATATCTGCATTTGAGATATCAAGATTGAAGACTAAACCTAAGAATGAAACAACCTTCAAAGCTTCAATCCACGGTAAGAAATCCTCACACATCTCTAGTCATAATGAGAATGAATAAATTGATGAAGAGCTAGAAGAGATAATTGCCATGATTGCTAAAAGAGAAAAGAAAGGAAAAGGAAAGTATGAAGGATAGATTCCATTCAAGTGTTTTTCATGCAATAAGATTGGTCACTTTACATCTAAGTGTCCCACAAGAGTCAAGAAGTTCAGATCTTATTACAAACCTAAGTATAGGAAGGAATGTTACCATGCTGAAGAAGGTGTAACTAATGAAGATTCAGGAGAAGATGAAATTGGATTCATTTCCCTTAAAGACACAGAAAGATTGCTTGAAGATATGGACATTGAAGATAAAGAAGAAGATCATGAATTAGCCTTAATTTCCAAAGTAGATGTCAGAACTGATTGGATCATTGATAGTGGATGCTCACACCACATGACAGGTGACAAAGACAAATTTGTTCATCTAGACAAATACAAAGGTGGTATGGTTAGAATTGGAGATAACACTCCTAAACCTATCATAGGCAGAGGATCCATCACCTTGGATGGAAAGAACAAGACAGATGATGTTCTATATGTTAATGGTTTGCACCATAATCTACTGAGTGTTGGACAGCTACTTGATAAAGGTTATCATTTGGAGTTCAAAGACAACAAGCGCATTATTTTCAACAAGGATGAAGACATGATTGCATCAGGGTCTAAAACAAAAGATAATGTTTTTCAGCTCAATTAAGATGTAAGTTGTTTTGTTGCAAAAGTAGATGACAGTTGGTTATGGCACAAGAGACTATGTCATATCAATTTTGACAATATAGTAAAGATCAGTAATGTCAAGGCAGTTAGAGACCTACCAAGATTTGCAAGACTAGTTGACACAATATGTAGGGAATGTGTTATGGGTAAACATGTAAGGAGTTCATTCAGAAGCAAGCAGACCTTAGCTGAAAACAAGTTGGATTTAGTGCATACAGATTTATGTGGTCCTACTCAAACAAGATCATACTATGGTGAAAGGTACTTTATTTTTTTTGTTGATGATTTTTCTAGGATGATGTGGGTTGCATTCTTAAAAGAAAAGTCAGAAG
>MU227069.1:1878129-1902031 GCA_018584345.1 Thuja plicata
CATGAAGCCTTTAGCAAAGGATACTTTTGAGTATCTAAGGGAGAAGTTGGGAGTCATTCCCTCTCCTAAGTCTGATTAGAAAAAGTAGTAAGTACATCAGTCCTGTGTGACTGATGAATGGTTGACTTCTCTACTTCTAGATTAGTGCCTATATAGAATGGTTTATGGCACCCTTTTCCATTGATGTCAATGGGGGAGTATGTACTAAAAATAAGGAACATAAACAAAGAGCTAAACAAGGAACACATACAAGGAGCTTATACTCTAGGGGAGTATACACAGTCTATGTAACTGCAGCAATGTAGATGAACCTTTGATGAGGATATTGAGAAGATTGTAAAATAAAGAAGACACCATGAATAGAAGTTGTTTTTATCATATGTTGCCATCAATGCCAAAGGGGGAGATTGATGGAGGTTTGATTCTGAACAGTTGATTGATTGTATGTTTTTCATTGATGACAACATATAATACACAATAGTACTTCTGTATGTACTTATCCATATGATGACATGAAGACTAGCATGGATAGATACATGTTGTTGACATGTTTACTATGCTATGTTCATACACATAGACCCAGATATGAAGTTTCAGTAAAGATATGTAATTCTATTATTAACGGTTACAGTTCTGGAGGAATAACGGTTTAAGGCTGACGTATGTGCTAGCTAAATGTGGGCCTCTGATTTAGCCATACACTTCAACATGGTCATTATTCTTTAGTTGCATACAAGAATGAATATTGATTCATTCACCCTGCATGTCTGAAAGAGTCGACCTGTTGCCTTCTAGAAGGCAGGAGTATGAGCTTGCTCTCAGATCATTGCAAGCTCAGTGACTACACACTAACCTAAATGAAGGATTTAAAACTATATGATGAAAGTAAAATGCTGATTAATCTAAATGATTATGCAATTTTTTGTTCATCCAAGCTACTTAAGATTCAGTTTTAGAAGCACTAAATGAAATGTGAGATATTCATTTTAACAACACCAAATCAAAGTGTGCTCTAAATTAGATTGATTTTCTTGAATTGAAAGTAATAAACAACAATACTAAATAAATGAATGCTAAAATGCTAAAAAATAAGATGAAAATGCAGTATAATAACATTAAGCAAAAATTAGGATGCACATTTATGATTTTATAATTAATTTATTTCCTTTTTTTTTTAATTGATAATTTTGTATTTTTATTTAATTAATATGTCATAATATCAATTAAATAATTAACATAATGTTTATTTTCCAATGTAATGTGATTTTAGGAATTAATTAATTAATCAAGTAAGGTGATTGATTAGGACCTAGGGTTTAGGTCAGATCAGGTCGAATGTGATGAATTGCCTCTTTGATTTAGGACTTAGGTTTAATCAAGATTAGGGTTTCTTGATTAATTGCTAAGATTGGGGGTATAGGGTTTATGTGACCATTTTTAGGTGATTACATGTTCATACACGTAGACCCAGATATGAAGTTTTAGTAAAGATATGTAATTATGTTATTGACGGTTATAGTTCTGGAGGAATAACGGTTTAAGGCCGACGTATGTAACGTGTTGATCGAGTTGCACCTATCTTCAGGATATGTGTGTGTATATTCATGATGAGTTATCATTTTTTAATATTAATCTAAACGTGCCAAACATATTTCAAGAATATTACAAAGTTATGGTTAAATTGATGAAGCCAACTTAGTGAAGCGATGCGTCTATTCAGTTAGTACTTGCGTAGTTGTAATTATTCTTGCACGCTTAGTAGAGATGACAAGGATGTTAAGAAGAGTTTTCCTATAGGTCCCATGATCTCATACTTGGTGTATGTACTTATAGAAGGTCATTTATAATAAGAAGAGTTGTGAAAGCCAGAGATTAGAAAAGTAGAGCAGAGTGTTAAAGCAGCAGAGCTATATTTATCATATGTTGATAATATAGATATTGAAGTAGAAGATTTTAGAACACAAAGAAGATTGTTGTAGTGCTTTACAAGAGGTTAAATCATCGACGCATAAAAGGAACTGATCAAACAAGCAGTGTCACAAACAACAGTTCACCTTGTTGATATAGTGTATCAAATAACCAGAAGGTTGTAGCCTTCACCACTTGGACAGTGAGTCATTGGATAGTGAGTCCACCACTCCCAATAGGGTTATTGTAAAAGACTCCTAACAGGGTCTGACCCTTAACCAGGTCACTATACTACTGCATTGTAATGTACAACTCCTAACAGGGTTGGAAGATCTTTTAACAGGGATCACTATAAACAGTATAGTTCTTTGTGGGACTAATTCCCATCGGGGTTTTTACCATTTGGTTTCCCTGTAACCAAATTGATGTGGTTTTTAATGTGTTATCTATATGTGCATTTACTTTGTATGAATCTAGATTAATAATTTTAAGATAAATATTTAAAGTTGTTGATAACTGATTCACCCCCCCTCTCAGTTATCCCTGAAGTATTCTAACACTGTGATCAACATGTCATCAATGCAAAAAGGGCAAGAGAAGTGTTGTTACAAGGTATCAAAATATGATCCATGACTCTCCTTTAAAAATACAATTTTTTCTTAAGAAGTTTCTATATTCTCCTTCAAGATTATGACTATTTCATATAGAGATGTAGTCACAAGAGTATCCATCATAATCTTGTTAATGATTGTAGCTTCAATTAGATGATTCCAATTGATGAAATTAAATTTTTGAATAGCCTATTGGCCTTAAAAATTTGATATATACCCTTCTCTATATATTTTTCATGCTTTCTACCATCAGTCCCCTCATTAGAAATCAGTTAAGCTCTTTCATTTAAGACCTTAAGACTAGAGGTAGGCAAAAAAGAGCTACTTCCTCTATTAAAATATTAAGTTTTATTACAAAGGTTTTGAAATTATTCAGCCTAAAAATTTAACACCTTCAAGGCTGGAAACTTTGCAGGTTCTTATACCCATATTGTACTTACAAATGATATTGGATGAACAATATTTTTGACCCTCTTGTTTTTATTTGTAGAAATTCATGGTAAAGAAGGAAATAAACAACATTTCTTAGCTTCAATCAGCCTTAAGCATAGCAAAGGAAATATTATCCACCCTTCCAAAGGATACATCATATGAAGAGATTGTTCATAGGTATTTGACAAATTATTGATTCTTGAACATCATAATTTATTGTAGGCTTGTGAAGAGACAATAAGAAAATTATACTTAGAGCTAGTTAGCTATCAAATATGGTTGATTCTTTCTATGTTTCATGTACTCCCTAAGATAACATCTACCCATAACACTATTCATCTAATTTATTCTAATTAAAAATACTATGAGCATTCTTAGACTCTATCTTTTAAAATTTAACGAGCACATAGGTTATGTTAATTTGGTCATGTTTTTTCATACAAAATGGCACAATATGGTGCAATCAATTAACAAGACGGATTTAGGCAACATCCATAAGTTGTATATGTTGGAATAATGGAATGGTATGTACTGAGAGGGGAGGGGTGAATCAGTACCCTTAAATTTTTTTATTAATTAACCCTTAGTAATCTTTCCTTGCATTACTGACCATGTTGCTTTTCTTCCTTATGCATGTAATATCAAAACCTAAAATTAATTGCATGTAAACATTCATAAAAACATTCATCAAAAGTAGTTACACATTACACAAGAATTGGTAACTTAGAAAACCCACATTAGAAGGTAAAAACTGCATTGGGGATGAAACCCACAAAGCTTAACTATCTGCAGAATGGAAGGTGTCGGTTAAGGCTACAAGTGTGATGAACTTTGATGATCTTACCATGTTAGGAGTAACATTTTAGACTGTTTAGGTCTAATCGGTTAAGAGATTTTAATAACACTATTAAGTGTCCACTAAGTTAAGAGATTTACAATAAGACTATTAAGTCCACCTTCTTAAAGGATTTCTTCTATTTTCTACAATTATTAGAGAGTAGTCAAAAATAATTGTTGACCTAATAGTATGCAATCTTGAATTTATTATTATATATCCTTTAAGTCCACAAGATATATGTATCACCTATAGTGATTGATTAATACCTTTGTTCTTCTCGGTAGCCTTGAATCTTGTTCTTGATAACTAAATTATTTCTTTCATGTCCTTCTACATGAAACTCTCTATCTAATCCATAGATGTCTTCTACAACTACAATCATCATGTTCTAATTGATTACTACATCTATTTATACAATGTATTGACCTATTTAGGTTTCATGCTTTCTAATAAAAACTCTATGATCAAAGGTTTACAACTTGACCTTGATCTTCTTGTTTGCATGTTTACAGTCAGTTAGAATAATTAAAAAAAATACATATGATTTACTTGTTCCTCAAGAAATAGTTTTACAGATAAACATAAAGCTAATTATAAAATTGAAGTGCTTTATCTGATGTGTATCTCAAATCCATTTTTCTCTGCAATAAAATTGTCTCTCGGTAGACTGGTGTTCGGTATGCTCTAAAGTTTATGCTTGGTGATGTCTCTGAACTGTCTATCAGTTTAGTCTATAAGAGATTTTCTCATTTTACTCTGTAAAATGTCTGTCAGTGATATTATGATTTCAGTGTTCACTATGCTTATGTATTTCGGTGACTTCTCCACTTAACTATTTTGGTGACCATTGCACTTGTCTGTATGTTGTCACTCGGTGATCATGTTACCAATAGTCTAAAAAATGTTTCTTTGTATACTAATGACAAATATGATCCTTTAGGATTATCAATCTCCCCCTTTGGCATTTGTATCAAAAACTGATAAGTGCAATTAACTAATGTGTTCAGTATATACACCTAGTGTTTACCTTGTCAATGACTCCCCCTATGTGCATGCCTCGGTACATTGTATGTACATGTGTTTCTCCTTTGTGTATTTCCCTCTTTAGCCTTTGACAAGTTTTCCCCTTTACATATATATTTCCCCCTTATAAATATTATTTCCCCCTTTTCTTGAAATTAATGACAAAGGTGTAATACTTACAGCTTATCAAGTATGTGGGCATGGTATTTTTGAATGTCTACCATTTTCTTCTCCCATTTCTCTTGGAGGTGTTCTAGGGTCATGTATTCCAATGTGATTCTAGTGTGCATGTCATATATACTCTCAATAATAGACATCTCTTGGGTGGAAATCAATGCTTTTTCCAAAGTCATGTGTTTCAATAGTAGTTTGAGATTCGGGAGTAACATTGCATGGATCTTGGTTACCTCATCTCAGATTCTGCTTTCAGCCTTTTGTAGTTCTAGTCTCAACCTTTTTTACCCTACAATATTTCCATAATGAAATTTGAATGCATTTTCTTTGGTTGTGAGACATTGTGCACTAGCCTTAAGTTCTTCATCTATCTTGGCTATCTTTTCACTATTTTTAGTAGTGAAATGCTCTATTGTTCACAACTTTTTAACTAGTTTAACTAATTCTTATAATATTAGTTCCATTATAGTTACTAATTTAGAAATTTTTACCTTATTTTCTATCACTTCTTGGTTGATCTTCTCGGTTAACTTGTATTGAAACTTCTCCTCAGCACGTTCCTCAATGACTTTGTCTGCATCTACATTTTCTGATGTAATGGCATCGGTGAGTATTGATAATTGATCATGTATTGGAGCATTTTGATCAATTTTAGTGTCAGGTACTATCTACAATAGTATTTATTTTGTGTTATCCAGGAGTTGTGAGTTCTTGTACTCCTTCCAGAGCTTGTTCTGCATATCCCTCCTCTTGCAAAGTTCTCCATACTTGGTCTAGGACTCAGGATCTAGTGTTCTAGGATCATAGTCAGGTATGTCAATGATTTCATCAAGTGTGACTAGTGCTTTTATTTTCTTCTTCTTCTTTGAAATAGTGCTGGAAGTAGGGGAATGAAGGACTATTGCAAGTTCCTTCTCTATCTCTTTTTATTTTTGTGAATGTGTAGGAGGTGTGGTGCCTTTTGTACACTGCTCGATATTAACCTGTTGGCCAGTAGTAGACGTCTCTACATCAACGTTATTTTTATCTACAACCTTTTCTTCCTCGGTGTTCTTTTCAGTGGAATCAATCTATTTTTCCTCTCCACTTGTTGCTTTCTACTCTTCATTTGTATCCTCTTTCTTCCCTTGTTCATCCCCTGTGTCTATTGGTATGTTTGCATGAGGTTTCTTCTCCTTTTCTTTAGTAATGGTATTGATAGTTTGTATTAATAAGGGCATGTGACCTGGTACATTTATCTGTGTAACATCCATTGTCTAATTTTATTTTTCTTGCTCGAAGGCATCATTTACATCTTCATCTTTCTTGGAATCATCATTATCAGAATCAATAAGTGTTTTATCTTTTATGGTGATTTCTGTTGTATCTCCTAATGATTGTAATATTTTAAGTACATCATCCATGGCCTTACTAGCCTCTGGTATCAAATCAACTGGATTGATGTCCTTGTTGTAATTTATGAAGATGTGTTCTAGGCTTGGTTTTACCTCTTTCTCTTCATAGTGAGGTGTCTCGGTAAGAGCCAATACCTGCTTGGGGGAATTGAATATTTCATTCCAAATCTCATTGCTCTTTGTATCAAGTTCTACTAATCTTCTCTATAGCACTTTGTAAGCTCTCATCTTTGCAGAGAATTTCTTTGCATGCTCCTTCATCATTTCATCAATTTATTCAACTTTTGACTCAGGTGGCATGATTGTAACTAGGGATCTTTCCCTTATCTATTTTTTGGTGTGCAAGGCATATGTCCATCTTGCTGATATTCTATCACTAAGCTCTTGTGTCATTTTCTTGTTTAATTGTATTGATACATACTTGTATGTAACCATTGCCTTAATTATGGCTTCTTTTATCTTAGTCTGATCTATGGGAGATAAGGTTATCCACTTTCTTATCTTTTGGTGTGATATGCTCCCAATGTTGATGATTGATTATGCAACTTCATCATCTATCTTGGGAACTTTTATATTTTTAGTTTGGAGTCCTTGATCTTTCTCATCATGTTTAGTGTCTTTCTTGTCTTCTTTTCCTCAGATATATCTCTTCTCTATCTTGGTGTTGTTTTCCCGGTTTGAGGATTTCTCTTATAAGTCCTCACTGTACCTTTCTTTACCAATGGTGAGTCAACATATTTTTTTGTCTGACTCCTAGTTCTTGATGTAGCAGTAGTTATTGGTTTCTTTGTTGGTGGTGCATCAGATTCAGTTGACTCAGAATCACTCAATTTTTAATCTTCACCGATGGGTGATTCTCCCTCACTGACATCTTGTTCTAATTTGTCATTGTTTAGTGATAGTTTATTTTCAAGTGTTTTGATGCAGGAGTATCTTGGGTCCTTGAAAATCCCACTCAACCAAAAATATGTTTACTTTGTTTTATAGTTTGTCTTATATTTCTTGGGTTCTTGCTTTACCGATGAGTCTCGGTGATCTCTTTTCCCAAGTCATTTTTGTTTCTCAGGTATGTTCTTACCATCTAATTTTCTATTGCTTGGTAATGCTTTTACCGAAGTGTTTGTCTTTTTATTGGGTATGCTTTACCAATGGGTTGTTACCTTTCGATAATCATCTTCCGATTTGTTTTTCTTAGTCTGAATGACTTCTACATTTAATTTCCATGGCTGAATTTTGTGGGGTCTCTCATTGGGATATGTGTGGACCTAAATCTTGGTCTCTCTAATGGATTTGAGGGTTGACCTCTTTGGTGGACTCTTGTATATATTTTTTTCTTTGTTCAATGTTTTAGGTATTAGTTTGAAAGGGGGATTTTGATATCACATTGTAATAGAAGATAAAGTATTGAATTATTTGGAAGACAAGTCTATGACCTTGCATGTATGAAGATAAATTTGTAATTCATTGAGTATATGGCTGAAACCAAGAAGTTCTTACAACCCAAAATGTAATGAGTTTGATCAATTAATGAAAAGGATCTCTGTTGTTTCTTCTCTCACTATGTTGTTGTTACTTTCACATTGTCTCTGCAAGCTAGCTTGGTAGTTGGGAGAGCTCTAGGCCCCAATTACTGACCCTCCTTGCATCAGGTGGTTTCAGAGCATTGGTGAGATCTAATTTCCTTCTTGTAAACCCTAGCCCTAGTTGGTGATATTGTTGTGGGGTAGCATATTGTAATTTGACCTATGATTGAAGAGGGATTCAAGATGGTTTGTGGGAGAGGAAATGTAGATCTAGGTCTAGCTAATATGCTTAGACACATGGCTATAAGATTGAAATCTGTTGAGATATCCTAGTGTAGAGGAAGACATCTTGAGGATGTTAGTGATGACGAAGTTGAAGAAGTTCAAGTTGAAGCTGCACCTACACTTGTGATGGACTAGAAAGAAGAAAAATTCCTAAGAGCCTTGACAAGTTTGAAGTCCACATATCAGTTTAATCCTCCTAACTATAGTGAAAGTTGGATTCTAATGAATTGATTGATTGGATAACTACGATGGACAAGTATTTTGAGTATGAGAATATATCAGAGGATAAGAAGGTGAAGCTTCCAAGCACAAAGTTGAAGGGTCATGCATCCTTATGGTGGGAACATCTACAATTGGATTGAAAGAAGAAAGGTAAAGACAAAATCAAGGTATGGCATAAAATGATAAACAAATTGAAAGGCAAGTTTGTACCTTGTGGTTATTAAATTAACCTGATTAGGAGAATACAAATTTTGAAGCAGAAAGATAGATCTTTAAAAGACCATACTGAGGAATTCTACAGATTGGACATCAGATCTGGACATGTTGAAGATGAAGTGGAAAGAGTAGTAAGATACCTGAATGGTTTGAGAAGTTCTATACAAGATGAGATCATCTTGGTCATGATGGAAAGCATTGAGGAGGTATATCAATTTGCCCTAAAAGCTGAGGAAAACTTGAACAAAAGATATGAATAAAGGAAAAGAGGAAAAGGTGGTAGATTCCCTAGAGGAAGAGGTAGATCTCATGGTGAAAATAGTAGATCTGAACTAGAAAAGTCAAATTCACACACATCTCAAGATAAAGGAAAGACTAAATGGAAAGGTCAAAGTTCATACCAAGGAAGAGGAAATCACTCCCAAGGTGGCTATAGCAGAAGAGGGTTCCATGTAACCTGTTACAACTATGGAGAGGAAGGAAATAAATATTTTGAGTGCACACATCCAAGCAAGAAGACCAGTAGTATTAGAAATGATTTGGTACAAGAGGAGTCACTGAAAGAAGCTGAAAAGGAAGGAAATCTCATGGTCCAAAGGATACTATGGAGTGAAAAGGATAAGCAAGATTCTATTAGGAAAAGTTTGTTCAAGAATAGATGTAGAGTTACAGACAAAGTTTGGAAGGTGATCATTGATAGTGGAAGCTCAGAGAATCTAGAATTTGAGGAAATGGTCACAAAGTTGCACTTGGAGAGGATGAAGCATTCAAAACCTTATCAAATCTCATGGATCAAGGATGAGCATACATTAATGGTGAGTGAACAATGTTTTGTGAATCTAAAAATTGGAAAGTATTATGATAAGGTGTTGTGTGATATTATGCCTATGGATTATTGTCATATTTTTCTAGGTAGACCTTGGCAGTATGATAGACATGCTATACATGGTGAAAGATTGAATAGATATTCTATTTGGGTTGATGGTAAGAAACAAGTTTTTCTACCTTTGGTTGAATAATCTTCTCGTGAGATATGTACATTTGTAAAATTTTGTTTGATGGAAGGTAGACAGTTTGTTAAGGATTTGAAAAGGAATTATATTTGTTATGCTTTGATTCCTAAAAAACCATGTAAGAATTCAAAAGGTGAATTTCCTACAGAATTTGAGAAGTTACTCACTGAGTATAAGGAGATAATTTCAAATAATGTACCTAATGGTTTTCCACCAATGAGAGATATCAGTCATTGTATGGATCTGATTCCTATAGCGAGTTTACCGAAAACAAGACCACATAAGTTAACACCAACTGAGAATGCAGAGCTTAACCAACAAGTTCATGAATTGTTAAAAAAAGGCTTGATCCAAGAAATTTTGAGTCCATGTGAAGTACCAAATATGTTGGGACCTAAGAAGAATGGAGAATGGTGAATGTGCATTGATTTAAGAGAAATCAATAAGATCACAATGAAGTATAGGTTTCCTATACCGAGAATGGATGACATAATGGATTTTTTGAGTGGAGCAAGATATTTTACCAAAATTGATTTGAAGAGTGGATATCATTGTCAGTAATAACTAAGAGGGGGGGGGGGTGAATCAGTGGCCTCAATATTTATCCTTTCAAACTTAACCACCAATCAATAAACCTTAGATTAATATGTCCCTACAAGATGCATGCCATGAAATACTACTAATGATTTAACTGTCTGTCAATTTTCCTTGTCTGTCCTTATTCTCCTTGATTACCGATAAGCAATATAACTATTTATCAAAACTCAGTAAATAAGCAGAGTATACCGATCAACCCAGTGTTAAATATGTTAGATACAAAATAATAAATAAATGAATCATACACACATAGCACATGAATTTTTAAAGTGGAAAATCTGTCAGGGGAAAAACCACTGGGATGGGTACCCCAAATTTTCACTCTTCTGAAGTGACTCCTATTAGGAGCCAACCCTGTTAGAGGTTACAAACACACTGTTAAGTGTGACCTTGTTAAATGATTTTATACATAGAGGTTGTCACTTAGTATTGGGAATCTATGGCTACCATCCTTGAATCAGCCTCCCTCTTAGACTGTCAATAGGTATTGGGAAATTCCAATGCTACTTTTATGAATCAACCTTTTTTGCACTCCTTGGGATGTACCTCAATATATAGAAGATTGTTAAGTCCTGCTCTATTAAGAGACTTGATGATTCAATGGTTAAACTGAAACACTATGACCTATTCATGATGCAACTTTGAATTGCATATTTTTAGATCTATTTAAGTACATTACCTCTCTGATCAATGTATCAATTCAATTCTTTGTGCTCAATATTTTCTTCTCTTTGATGCTATGCTTCACTGTTCGTCGGTGTCTACATAATTCCTTAGCTCTCCTTCAGCTAGATTGATCAGGACTATATGAATATATTCTTCATCAGTTTCTCATCATCATCCTCCTTTTATTCACTCCCCTTAATCCCATTCGTAAATGAATTAAGCTTGTCTCTTATATAGACATGATATTCACTATTTCTTGATTCTTGATTCTTGGCATGAAATTTGGTTTAAAGCATAACTCCTGATTTATCTCGTAGTTATCTTCTTGAAAAATCATCTTTAAATCAATCACTTAACTCTGGTCAAATAAAACAAAGAAAAAAACCAGTTAAGTCTATCTTTAGGTCTTGCCAGCTAGATATTTTGTCATTTTTTGAACTCTCTATTCCGTCGGTCAACTCTACAGTTATTAGTCAGTGACAACTGACAGTTCCATCAGTGTGACTCCAATTAGCTTCAGGATCTTCATCTGTCAAGCATCATTGGATTTTTACTCGTCGGGCAACTATGTGTTCTTCTCATCGGGTATCTTGTGGTTTTACTTTGTTGGGCAACACTATCTTCTACTTGTCGGGTATCACTATGACTTTTCTTCTTTGCCTTTACTGATGGTGTGCAGTTCGTCGATGTTGTTTGTCACTTAGTGAATACTTGAATTTTATGCATTTATGAAAGCATAACCTTTGTTCCATTGATTCTCTAAAGTCTTTGGCATTATTTACATGACCATATAGATGATATCAAGTTGACATCAATGACGATACAAGCCATTAACTAATTTAATGCCTTGCATTATCTTCAACTTAACATTATCAAATATTCAATCAGTTACATGTCATCAATCTCTCCCTTTGGCATTGATGGAAAAATACTATATTATCACACTATACTATTTCTAATATAATATGAAATACAACAGTTGAGTTTCATCAAACTACCAATCATTTTGTTTGATAACCGATAAATATCTAATCTTTGATAAGCTCTATTTTAGCTTAGATTTGATTCTTTTAGCTCTCTATCTTCTGATGTGTTGAGTCCTCTTCTTGTTTCAATTTCTCTCTTTTGACTGTTCTCCCTCTTTTGATGTCTTTTTCTCTTGTCAGCAACTCTCCCTTTGTATAAAATTTCCATACAATTTTCTCTCCCTTAGGATATAATCTCTCCCTGTTGGAGTAATCTGATAATGGATAATATTGTGATAATATGGATAAACTCTCTCCCTTTGAAAATAATGCCAAACAAATAATTTACAAATATCTGACAATCATGTCAAACAATCATTTTATTTCTATCCATAATATATTCATTGAATTTCCCTTATACATCAGAAATACAACAATATTCTTTGGTGCTCAGTTCTGATATATACATGTCTGTGTATAGATGTATCTTTGAATTTCATCTCTTTTTTTGCATCACCATGTGTGATATTATGATAATATGTAGGTTGATTTAGCCTTCAGTCTTTTACTGACTGGTAGACATGGCTTTGACCCCTAGTCTCTTTCTCAAGTACTCAAATGTATCCTTAGGCAGTGGCTTAGTGAAGATATCAACTAATTTTTCTTTGGATTGCACATACTCAAGTATCACCTCCTTTTCTTGAACTTGTTCTCTCAAATAATGATACTTGATGGCAATGTACTTAGTCTTAGCATGCATGAATGGATTCTTGGAAATGTTTATTGCACTGGTGTTATCACAATAGATAAACACTGGTTCTAAGATCTGTATATGCATACCTTCCAACAACTGTTTGATCCATGCAATATTTGAGAAATTTGCAGCAGCAACAACATATTCTTCTTCTGCAGTAGATTGTGAGATGCATCCCTACTTCTTGCTAATCCATGTGACAAGTCTGTCACCCACAAAGAATACTCCTCTAGTTGTGCTCTTCCGGTCATCAATATTTTCAGCCCAATCAGTGTCGGTAAACACCTTAAGTTCAAATTTCCCTTATCTTCTATACCATAAGACAAATTCCTTAGTATTCTTCAGATATCTTAGAATTCTTTTCACAACAGTCATTTGTGATTACCTGGGGTTAGCAAAAAATCTAGCAATAATTCCTACTGCATGTGAAATATCTAGTCTAGTGTGTACAACATACATGAGTTTTCCAGTCATTGATCTATACAAAGTCTAATTTCCCTTTGTTGTCTTATCCTCCTTTGTTAACTTACATCCAGTAGCCATTGGTGTTCCAACTGGTTTGGAATCTTCCATCTTGAATATTTTCAGGACCTCTTTGATGTATTTGAATTGTGTAATTAAAATACCTCCACTTTGTTGAATGATCTGTAGACCAATAAATAACTTGATCTATCCAAACATAGACATCTCAAACTCTTTGTTTATCTCATTAGAAAATGATTTACATATCATATCATTGCCTCCAAATATGATGTCATCAACAAATATTTCAGCAATCAAAGTGTTAGCACCAGTATCTTCCTTCAAATAAAGATTACTATTTTCACTAGTCCTTACAAATCCAATACTTATTAGATAGGAATGAAGTCATTCATACCAGGCTCTTGGATCTCATTTCAATCCATACAAGGATTTGTGAAGTCTACATACCATATTTCTCTTGTCTGGATCGACAAACCCTTCTAGTTGCTCAATGTATACCTCTTCTTCAAGTATTCCATTTAGGAATGATAACTTGACATCCATTTGATATACCTTGAATCCTTTGAATGCAGTATAAAAAAGTAATATTATCACCCCTTCTAGCCTAGAAATAGGTGCAAATTTCTCTCCATAGTCTATACCTTCCTCGTGTGCATACCCCTTGCATACTAGTCTTGTTTTGTTCCTTGTGACCTCTCCATTCTTGTTCAGCTTATTCCTGAACATCCATTTTGTACCAATGAAATTATTGTCATCTGGTCTTGGCACAAGTGACCATGTCTTTTTCTTCTGAATATTATCAATCTCATCATTCCTAGCACTTATCCATTCCTCATTATCTAGTGCAGCATTGACAGATTTTGGCTCAAACTCACAAATTAAACAATTTGAGTTTAAATACTTACTTCTTATTCTTGTACCATCTTTCTTATCTCCTATGATCTGGATCTCTTGATGGTTCCTTCTTACATATCTTTCAAGTATAGGTATAGCTCTTTGTGTATCCACTTGATCATCATTTTGATCTTCATTCTGTTCTTCATCACCTTGCACATTATTTTGATTATCATCTTAACCATCATTAATTATAGTCTCACCGTCGGTGGAAACATTCTATTATTCTAGAATTAAGCACTGTTGCTCGGGTAGAGTGTTGGGTTCTTCCTAGTATACAAAATTTTTGTAGTCCTCTGGTTCTTTTGTGCTTTCCAGCTCATTCTTTTCTATAAATTCATCTATCTTTACATTTTCACTTTCAACAATTTTTTTAGAAGCCTTGATAAGACATTTATAAGCTTTTCTCTTGGTAGAATACCCTAGAAAAACACCTTCATCACTCTTGATGTCATGCTTTCTATTTATATCATCCTTTAAGACATAACATCGACTACCAAAGATCTTGAAGTAACTTAGATTAGATGTTCTACCATACCATAGCTCATAAGGTGTCTTCTTTGTGTCCTTCAATTGTACTATGTTAAGTGTGTAGACAGTAGTGCTGACAGCTTCCCTCCACAAGATTTGGGTGATGTCTTTCTCTATCATCAATGTTCTAGCACAATCACCTATTGATCTATTCCTTCTCTCAGCAATCCCATTTTGTTGTGGTGTTCTTGGTGCAGAAACCTTTCCTTTTATACCATGCTCATTACATAAATTAGTGAATTCATCTGATATAAATTATCCTCCTCTATCAAACCTCAAGCATTTTAAATCTTTTCCACTTTGTTTCTTACCATAGCCTTATACCATTTAAACATCTTGAATGCTTCAGATTTATCTTTTAGAAACATAGCTATCATCATTCTAGAGTAATCATCAACAAAGAAAATAAAATATATATCTCCATAATAACCCTTTGTCCTCATTGGTCCACATAGATCAGTATTGACTAATTCTAGAATATCATCAGATGTATGGGTTTTACTTTTGAAACTAGACTTTGTCATTTTACCTTTTTGACAATTTTTGCACATGATGTTGTCTAGCTTTGTCATCATCGGTAAGCCTCTTACATTTCTCCTTCTGCTTATTTTCATCATGTTGTTAAAATTTGCATGACACAATCTTTTGTGCCATAACCATATGTCTTTGTTTCTATTAATTATGCAAGTGGTGTTAGTATCATTAAGATTGTGAGGCCTCATCGTGAACCCCATCGTATTTTTCCAATTTTCCGCTTATGATAGATTTAGCATATGATACTTTTCTTTTTTTATGCACTATAGACATTATGGACTTTATGCTTTATGCCGTGGATTTGATTATTTTGAATGTACGGACACATGATGCTTTATGATGCACCTTATGGACTATATTATGTTTTCTATTATGAACCTTTATTCTGAGACTATTGATTTAGAAACTCATTATGATTATGTTATGGTTATTGATGAGATTTGGATTTATTTGATTTAAATGTTGAATTTCAATTTATTGCAATGTGAATTTTACCTTATGATAAATTCTTAAAAGAGAATTATGTGATTGTGTGATCTTTAGTAATGACTTAGTATATCGATGATGTCCTTATATTCTGAATATTGTGTATCTCTTTATGATGTATATTTATTTTCTTGGACTACTGATATTTGAATTAAGTGTGCAGGTAAGAAACCATGGTATTTTATTCGGGGAACCAAACAAAGGGAATTGTGAACACAGTTTGAGCCAAGGTTGCGTCTAATGAAAGACAAAACCTCGTTGTTTCATAATTTTATTTGTAAACGTATGTGGATGAGTGTGGTAGCATAATCTTTAAATGTATTTCTTAATTTCCTTGTGAGTTTTGCCTAAGTGGATATGACATGGCTTAGTGATGTGTAAATTTTGTGTGTGTCACTTGACACTTGTGTTTGTACCAAAGGCCATGACATGTCAGCTTGGGATTGGTGGTCCACCTATGTAGATTAGTATATTGGTGAATCCCCATATGCATACCTTGGGTTGGGAGATGGGAGTGTGGTCACCTCATTAAATTTTCGAAATTACTCTTAGAATGGACTTTTAGAGGGGTTGTGGAGTGTCTAGGGGTGTTTTGGGGTCATTTTTAGGTAGCCCACTTGTTATACCAATAGTTAAGGGGCTTTTTAAACCTAGGATAGCCCCCATTTGACCATGTGACCCTTCCAAAAATCTGATTTCCCAAGTTGGACGAAAATAAACTCTTGCAAGTCTTAACTTGGGTAGAACACCATTCCATATTAGTGTTAAGACATGATTCACCTTTTTGGAAGCTCCTTTCTTAGTTCCATTTTTGGTAAGGTGTAAGAGTGTAGGTAAGAGGGACCAATGAGAGAAATTTTCTTCTCCCCATGGGCATTCTAGAGGGATTTTTAGTGGGGACACTCCAAGTTGAAAATTTTGAACACCCACTCCCTAATTTTAGGGACATTGCTAGAATTGGAGATCTTGGAAGGAGGGATTTGGCTAAAAGGGAGCTCTTCTTCAAATTTCTTCCTTAAGCTTGGATCTTAGGTTGGTGGATGTTTATGCACTCTTTTCCTCTCATGCAATAATATGTGCTCTTGTATATGTTTGTTTTTGTGATAGGAGTATGTTGTAAAAGCCATGAATCTTGTTGTTAATGTATTGTTGAATGTTGTTGCAAAGATTTTCCTTCTTTTCCTTTGTATGTTTTTTTTAAATGGGAGTATCAAGACTCACTCACCCTTGGGAGAAAAGAGTAGTCTTGGGGGTGGAGGTGTATGATAGCCCTTGGTGTAGAGTCTCTCCTCAAGGAGGAGAGGGAAAAAGTATGGAGTATGAGCTCCCTGAAGCCTCCCTCATAGTGCTACATTGGGGGTCATAAGGGTTTGACATTGTTTTTGTTGCAAATATGAATATGAGAATATTTTGGATAGACATTTGAAGGCTAGAATTTTTATTTTTGGGATGGCCTTCTCCCTTGGGTACTTGGCCCACTTCACCCCAAGTGGGATCCTTGAAAGATCCTTTATAAAAGCTTTGGATTTGGGAGTTTTATGTAAATGTTACAAGTTATTTGTTTGTGTTGTTGTATGAGTGTTTTTCCCCACCTTTGTTTGGCTCCCCAAGCTCGGAGGTGGCCTCATAAGAGGCCTAGGTTGGGTGGAGAGCTACCCCATAGTTTCAAGTTTCCCTTTGTTCATATTTTGTAATACAAATTGGAAAAGTGAAGTTACATAGAAGATGAAAAGAGCTTGGAAGAAAAGAAAATGCAGCTGTATGTTTTACCTCATTATGTTACTTTGTTTTGTAAGGACCAAGAAGTTTATATATTAGCCATGTATCAAGAAGGGATGCATTGTAAAAAAAAGGGGGGGCCTTAGGGCTGGAAAATTTCCTTGCACCATCTTGTAGGAGACCAATATTGAGCATTGCTTTATTGAAAATGTAACCTTAAGTTTTTTTTTAAAATAGTCTCTTAAATGTGTATTTGGAATTCCTTAGTGTAATACTATTTCAAAGTTCTATAATAAAAATTAGAAGTTGAGTTTGACCCTTTAGTTTAAATTTTATACTTTCCCCCTTAACTACTTAGATACAAAAGGCATAGTGTTTCATTGGATTTATATATAAATTTGTTTTCCCTTAAATGAATGTTCTTTTAGCTTGCATAAAAAAAATTAGAAAATGTGTTAAAACCCTATCATTAATATAATTCATTTCCAACCATAGTATTGTATTTAAACATAGGTAAATTTCAAAAAGGGGGCTTATTTAGAAATTTCATATTAAACCTATGTTCTCAATTTTTATTTTGTTGTCATGTTATCAAAACAGTATTAATTTTTTTTTTCCAAAAAGATGTAATATATACACACACACACACACATATATATATATATATATATATATATATATTAACCTCTTTATAAATCTACCTTTCCATAATGAATAATATATAAATAATACAAATAAGATTATATGCTTGTCTGATATATATATATATATATAATTTAATAAACTGTCGAAAGCAAGTATAACAGTGTTGCCGCATTTTATTTTAAACAAAAATAAAATTAAAAAAAATATAATAATAAAAAATGAGGGTGGGAAGGGGCACGATCCCCATCCTCCCAGCTCTCCCTTAAGGGAGGCGGCGGAGGGGAAGGGGCCTCGCCCCCCACGCTGGGCGACGGAACCACCCACCACAGCCGTGGCCGTAAGGGCCGCAGTTTGTGGTGCAGCTGGTGGCCGGAAGGCCCAGCCTGCCCACCTGCGGCATCAATAAAAACAAAAAAGAGAGTGCGGGTGGAAATAAACCCTGCCACCCCTCCATAAAAACAAACTTCTGCAAAAAAATATGCACACTCCTCTTCGGCCGCCATTAGGGTTTCTGCCCGAATTTTAAATAAACATAATATATATATTTATATATATATATATATATATATATATATAACATGTTAAAGGATCCTTCTTCCTTGCTCCATGAGTGAGGAAGACCTGCACAAAATCATTCTCAAAAAAAAAAAATGGAGGCAAGCTCTAGGGTTTGTGGAGGGAGAGATAAGAACGGGAGACGAGATAGTAAGAAAGAGTTTTAGCCATCTTTATTTCAAACCCTAACCCTAATTTCAAATTAGGGTTAGGATTTCAAATTGAGATGGGAATAGAAGGGGGAACCTTTTTGTTTCCTTTAAGTATTATATTTTATTTCCTTTAGGTTATTAGTTTCTTTTTAATGGGAAGTTTACATTCCCTTATTTAGTTTATTTTAGGTAGTTTAATTAGGTCATTGGATGATTATGTAAATTGTATGGTTGAAGAGATGAACTAAGTAAATGATTTAATGATGATAATTATATATTAATGAAGGGAATGCAAGAGATTAATTTAACATTAGTAGAATAACTTATAGTGAATTTATGGGGTGGAAATTTGACAAATTATTTAATAAATTTCTGAAGACGTATAGTAAATTAAATCATTAGGGACCTATTGAATGGTTTAAGTTATGCCAGTAAATTTTTATTTTAATCTTTTAGCCAACTTATCTAACCTTGACATTTAAACTAGGAGAACCTTCTTTGAAAACCAAATTTGACCAGTCTATAGTTAATTGACAGTTAAATGCATAAATTGAAATTTGTTATAGGGGAAGATTTAATTAAAGTTTTTAATAAAACTTAGGGACTTATAATGTTATTTTTATGTGGTCAATATATGTGGCTAGTATACTGACCATTATAAAAATAATATTACAAAAGTGCCCTAACCTAGAGGGATTTAAATTAACACAAAATCCTTTAGCTTTTAAGCAACCTAAATTTTTGAATAACCCTAGAGACGGAGGATAGGGAGTTTTTCTCTCTTTCTCCACATCATCAAACTCTATTAATCAATAATGGGGGTTGACTCGTAAAATTAAATAACATCACCTTGTGCATCAAATCCTTTAGTAGACGTTTAGGGTTAAGGGAGGTTGACACTTGTCATGATTCCCCTTACACCCTCTTGGCAATTTCATCACTATTTAATTTCTCTTAAAAAAAAAAAGTTGTTGCATTTTTGGGCATGAAATTTTGGGCATGACATAGATAGAATAAGTTACCTTTAGTTTGTTCACCGGTACCAATCAATCTTCCTGATTCATTGAAGATCGTTGCCTTCTTATTCTCAAATTCTACTCTGTGACCTGAATTATTCAGCTGAAAAACACTCAACAAATAATAATTCAATCCTTTTCCCAATAATCATTTTCACATTTAATCATGTTATTCAGAATTATAGTTCCTTTACCCTCAACTAGACAAGGTGTATCATTACCCATTCTTATTGTACCACCATTATAATACTCAAAAGTGTTAAACTTTTCTTTATCACCGGTCATGTGATGAGTGCATCCACTATCTATAATCTAGATGTCATTCTTGCTAACCTTAGATATGAGTGCAGTTTCTACATACCTTTCATCTTCATCTAAATCATCCTTCGCATCCACAAATACCATCTTGATCTCTTCATCAGGTTCGGTGTCAGTATCTTCATCTTTGAAAGTCGATAGGTAGCTAGCCTTCTTTCCTTTGTCCTTGTAGTCTTAGGTAACTCTTCTTTTTTATTGTCAGTAACCTCTATAATATTTGTTATCACCTCTGTCAAATTTCTTCTCAAAAGATTTATCATTATTTCTATCATCTTCTCTTCTATTAAGACATCTTGCAGCAAAGTGTCCTGTCTCTTTACAATTAAATCTTACAAGTGATAACTTTCCTTTGTATTTACCTTTGCCTCTTTGCATTCTTCTAGCCATAAGTGCTTCTATTTCATCTAGATCTTCTTCTCCACTTTCACTTTCACTATCTCTTCTAGATGTGTGTCTATGAATTGATTTGATTATTCTCATAGAATACTTAAATGCAGACTCTAAGTTTGGTAAGACACTATTGTCAAAGTTATTCATCTCAAATGAAATCAGTCTACCAATTAAACTATCAAGAGTAACTGTTGCTAGAAACACTAAGAGGAGGGGTGAATCAGTGTTTGTCTATTTATTAATTTTTAACAACTTAAACAAAAATCAAATATACATTTAATGAATCTTAACATAAGAACTCATAACACATGATATGATTACGGGGAAACCTTGATCAGAGGAAAACCCCGGTGGGAATTAGTACCCACAAATATTGTACTAGTATATTGAACCTGTTAAAGTTCCTTTTCCTTGTTAGAAGCAGTCTTTATAATGAAAGTACAATGACCTTGTTAAAGGTTTGACCCTATTAGGAGTCTTTTACAAAACCCTAATAAAGGTATATGGCTCATTGCCTAGGCTCACTGCCCAATAGGATGAAGGCTACAACCTTCTGATAGTTGATATATACTATATCAAAAGTGAACTGCTGTGATGACACTGTTGTCTAATCAGTTCCGTGTATGTGTGAATGATTTTACTCTCTTAAAGAGCTTTATCTCATACTAAATTCATCATACTACTCTTCTATATCCTTGTCATACATATTCTTCGACACTTGTAACATAACTTTACATTACATACTTATATGTTCATAACCGAGTAGATGCGACCCAAAACAAGACTTATAGTTGGCCCTAAAATATAATACACAACACTTATGAGAAAGTCGGCTTAAGTGTGTTTAAAAAAATACTAATTACATCATTACAAACATATAATCAAAGGTGCTTGTCCGTTACATAGAAAAATAGTTCACACTGATCAAAACACTAGTCGGCTTCCATGCTCTGTCTTCTTGACTACTGGTGTACTTATCTATCTGTAACTTCTCTGTACTATTATTTCATACCATGTGTGTCTAGAATTAGTATGTAGACATCACATAGAACATATATCTAAGTGCGCATACTCTTCTTCAATGTCTAACATGTGTGCTGATGTGTTGATCTTTGTATATCTCTGTCTGTCATATTTTCCATACTTAGTCATTTTATCTTTCATGATAGAAACTTAATATGACTTTGTTTCCATAATGAAAAGACAAAAATAGTCATATGTCCTCTAGGAGTCAACTTGCAAACAATCTCCCCCTTTTTCATTAATGGAAACAAAGGAATGTGGCCAAGTTACTCAAAATCACTTAACTGTATATCTCTGCATTCGTTAACATATATATATACTTCTCTTCATATATACACATTCTCTATATACATCACTCCCCCTATGACATTAATGAAAAAGGTGTGCAAAAACTTGAAATTTTCAAGATACTTACTCCATGTAAACATCGGGGTACAGAACCTAAAAAGATTGGATATCTTTCTGCCAGAATACCTTCATTACATCAATTTTCTGAAGATGCATGCATAATGCATATGTTAGCTTCTCCATTTTTGTCAAATCTATACAGGGACCTTGATCATACATCACAATGGTGGCATCAATATTTTTGATGTTCTCATTTATAACTACTAGAGAGGGCACAAGTGAATTTCTCAATTGAGTCTGTCTGACTCTTATCTTACTGATCTCCAACTTAGCCTTTTCAATTTTGTCCAATTGACCTTGATAGACATTGTTACATATATTCATGTCTTGGGTAGATGTCTCAATTGATTTTCTGATAGTGTCCACCATGATCTCTGCCTCTTCTATCTTTCTAATGTGCTCAGAGGTAAATTTTACTCTGTCCATGTAGTTTGCTATGACTTTCCTTCCTTTAGTTGCCAACTCTTTTAGTATGGACTGCCCAATCTTTAAAGAGTTTAACTCTAAGGTAAATTTCTTTACCAATTCATTCAGTCTCTCCTTTTTATAGTCATCTTCTGCAACTCTAGTAGCTGAGTCTACTAGGCTTGTAAAATGTGATTTGAAGCTTGTTAGAATGCTTTCCACATCTTCAACTGATTGAACTTTGGCTACTTTCTTGTCTACAAGCACTAAGTCATTCAACATGTTCACTGATTCCAAAAAGTGAGGGTTCCTCATCACTTGTTTCTCTTTTGATTTTTCCATAGCAAGAACACTAATCTTGATCAGGTATTATTCTCTCCATGCATCCAGACTTGCTGAATCAGGAGTTAACCTTGACAATAATGAAGTAGATGGTTGAGTGGATGGTGAGAATATAGTATTCTGACTGGTATCCATGCATTCACTCTTTACTGGTATCTCTTTGATTAGTGTCTTATTATCTTGAGTATTTTTCCTTCATTCAATTCAATTGGATCATTAGAGGGAACTTCATTTTGTTGTATTGATGTATGATCAGTGTACATCTCTTCAATGCTTACAAATGCTTTATCAACTTTGTCCATGTCTTTGTCAGATGTTGTCATGGATATCTTGATATTACCAACCACTATAGTATATTTTGAGTCTTTTGTTGTATCAGAAGTTATTTTCACTGAGGGCACTAAAACTTGTTGACCTATTATAGGTGCTATCTGAATCACTGGTTCTATAACCTGTTTGGGAGGAGCTAGAGTTACCTTTGTAGTAGGTGTTGTTGGTGGATACATGTTTCTATCCATTAACACTTGTGAAAATTCCTTTTCAATTTCTTTTCCTATCTGCTCATACTCTTTGTTCATAATCTGAAGAGTCCTTGTCTTGGTTCTGAGATGAGGCTTCACCAAATCTAATAGAATTGCCTTCTCATCATGTGAGCATACAGGGAGAAGATTATCTAATGTTTCTTCTCTTATCCTCATGTCTTCCTCAATTGCATGTCTCTTCATGATCTCCAGTATGTTCCATAACTTATCCGGTATCACTATTTTGAGTTCAAGAACTAACTTCTTAAACTTAATCATATGAGATATGATCATAGAGTGTATCTCAGTTTTATCAATCTCTTGATACTTTTCATACACTTTAGCAATTGTATCTAGTCTGCCTTCATTGACAATCATATTCCTTAAGACATTTAGACTAGGTCTGAAACCTACCTTAGGAGGAGCTTGAGTAGTTCTTGTCTATGCTGGAAACCTACCTGTTGGGAGCACGCTTAGACATGCAAACGTTAGAGAAATAACAATCAATAAGTTACACTAACATATCTAAAAGCATACTCTTAAAATAATAAGACTCCACCATAACCTCTGATGAGCTGAACAAGGGTACCCAAGACCTTGTTGATTTGCTCTTAGAGAGGTGTGTGGGTGTGCTCTCCCAACACAATATATAAATCCTACTATTGATCTAAAAATGCAACTAAGAGAGTGAAAGACTCAAGAGCAAGTATGAGGAACTTGTCTCAAGTCATCACAATGATCATATGGATGCAAAACTAAACTAGATTGATATGCAAGATGAAAAAAAACTATCTAAGATTCATTCCATTATAAACCTAAGATGTGATATCTAGATTCAACAATGAAATAAACATGAACT
>MU227069.1:1914730-1930353 GCA_018584345.1 Thuja plicata
ACCTAAGGATTTGATTTGATTTTGATCTAATGCTCCAAAGGAAGGATGATGATGGAAGAAGTGGAGGAATGATCCAGAAGTCAGGTGTTTCCTAATCGTATTGTTCAAGTGTGACAAAAGACCTATTAAGTGAAAACTTGGCCATGAACTTGCAAACAGTATTGTTGTATATGATTTTGTCAAGCTTCTCATGGTCTTCAATACCTTGTTTAATAGATGTTGCAATGTGCTGGAATTCCTTAGATTTACGGGTGGTTTCCTTTTGCTCTCTAAGGACTTAAGATGTAGGAAGTTTAACCTTCTTATGCTTCTTAAAACTGGTCATGTCATGGAAAAATCAATTTTGGCCAAGTGGACGAATGATTTAGGACAAGTAGTTCTAGGGTCCTGTAGATGATCAAATTTTGGTTATCTTGGCCAATTTTTGAAGCTCACTATTTTCAAGCGGAGATGGTAGTCTCAGATGCAGACAACAATCTTCGCAGATGACGATCTACATAGATGGTAAGCTGCGCAGACGGCGGATCCAGAGCGGAGACAACCGACTAAGACTAAGGCAGTGTGTTGAAATTCTGGGCAGATTTTTGATGTTCAGTCTAATTTTGGACAAATTGTTCAATGGCAAGAACTAATTTTAAGTACAAACAAACCAGAAAATAACAGACACATGTCTCAAAACAATCCAACAAGGGACAAAGCAACCTTGAGGGATACAATCACATGTGACATTAAGGGATTTTATTCTATCTTTGCAATATTCTGATTGTGTATGTTCAAGTGATTCTTTCAAACCACTTATGTTTTTACTGAGTCTAGCACATCAAAAGAGAGTTCAAGTAGTAGCTAACTAAGGAATTTGGATTCGCATGAAATATTATAGGCCCATTGCTTGGTAGTCCTTCAGCTCACATAGCATGTCACCCCCGGAAGGGTGCCCGTGTTTTTGCCTTTTGCCAGGTATTGTCGCCGTGCTATGAAGATCTCTTTCGCAACACAATACCCTGGGACACATATGATGGGAATCTTGTGGGGAGATTCTTCCCTCCCCTTGCACTATAATAAGTCACTGTTTGGAGGTGAATCTGGTACGCTACTACTTTATGGTTGCTAGTAAGGTTTTGTGGCATCCCCGCAATCAGTTTGTACGGCGTGAGACACTTAAGTCTCTAGTTCAACCATGCCAGTATGCTGAGGGATATTCACTCAGTATGGACTACCATTGAACATGACCTGCCCGAGCTTGAAGGGATAAAGCGGACCTTTGGGTCACACCTTATTTCTATACCGGCCAAAGGGATTACCAATTTGAGGTCGTCCTCTAAAGGGGAAGCGCTCCCTCTAGACAGGCCTCTCTAGAGGCTTGATTAAGCTAAGCTTTCTCTTCACCCAAGATCCGCGAAGGCGAGGGGAGAGGATACGATTATAGTTTAATCAAAGCATCATGTAAATTAAAGGGATCTATTTAATGACAAATAAGCTCAAAAGAAGTGTTGAAAAACACTTCTTCAAACACACCAAGAAGAGTTCATTTCCCAAATTGAACCTAATTAAAGCAACTAAGTGTTTTCTACCTAAGCAAAAGACACAATAGTGTGATTAACCATTCAAGTTTAATTTATTTCCCACATAGCAAACAAAAAGCTTATAAAGTGTGTTCTTTTACCTTATGTCATTCAAGATTGTGTGAAGTTCATTCCCTTTACATTCAAGATTTAGTGAGGTTTATTTTATTCATCATACATTCCAAAATAGATGTTTAAACATGCAAGTTCATATATATCCTTCAAAAATATAAATCATAGAACCTGCAATGCACTGGTTAGTAGTTTAGAATATTAAATGTGTTAAAAAATGCAAGTCTCAGAAAATAGGCGCAGACAGTGGAGTATCGCAGATAGTGATCTGCGCAGACGGTGATCTGCGGATACGGCGGAATACCTGCGCAGATGACAGAGAACAAACAGTCAGATTTTTACATAAAATAAGCAAACTTATTAAGACTGAAAAATAGCATTTTTATCAATTTTGTTAGTATTTAACTCTTAAAAAACCTATATTTGTCAGAAACACGAGAGTTAAAATACTTAAAATTAATAAAAATCAATTTTAAAACATAATTTAACAAGTTACATTTAGGCAGGCGGAGATGGTGGATTTTATGCGCAGACGGTGATCTGCGCAGATAATCGAGTTACGGAGATGGTAGTCTGCGGAGACGGCGACTCCAAAGCGGAGACGGGTCTGCATTAGATTTTTTTAAACTGCAAAAATGTCTGCAAAAAGCGTTAGAAAAAAAGGGACGTGGGTCCCACCGGGTGTGCCAAAATGTCTATGCTGGAAACCTACCTGTTGGGAGCACGCTCAGACATGCAAATGTTAGAGAAATAACAATCAATAAGTTACACTAACATATCTAAAGACATACTCTTAAAATAAGAAGACTCCACCATGACCTCCGATGAGCTGAACAAGGGCACCCAAGACCTTGTTGATTTGTTCTTAGAGAGGTGTGTGGGTGTGCTCTCCCAACACAATATATAAATCCCACTATTGATCTAAAAATGCAACTAAGAGATTGAAAGACTCAAGAGCAAGTATGAGAAACTTGTCTCAAGTCATCACAATGATCATATGGATGCAAAACTAAACTAGATTGATATGCAAGATGAACAAAAACTATCTAAGTTTCATTCCATTATAAACCTAAGATGTGATATCTAGATTCAACAATGAAATAAATATGAACTAAGGACTACAATTGCTATGAAAATGCTAAATTACTCTAAAATGAAACTAGCATGATAACAATGCAAAAATAAGAGATGCTTTGCTCTTGAAAAAAGCCTCTATTTATAGAGTTTTTGGAGGAGAGAGAGGGCTTGGATGAGGTGGAGCTCATGTGGAATCCACATAGGTGCCACATGAGGGACACATAAGCCATGCAAAAGGCCCACTTTGCTCACACATGTGTGAGCAACTTGGGATGTGATGGGTCAAAGTGTACTTAAAGTACACATGTGAAGGATCTTGTAAGAAGGTGTAAGAGGGTGTAAGAGTTTTGGGCCAATGAGACACTTTTGGAAAGTGTAAGAAGGTGTCATCATAGGTGTAAGAAACCTTATTGGCACCAAATAAGGATTATTTGAAAAGTCAAATTTTGAAAATTTGCTCACACATGTGTGAGCAAATAATTAGGACTAATTGTTGTAGGAATCAATAAATTAGCTTAATTAACCTTAGTTAATTAATAAATAGGTTTATTTGGTGAGAGTGATGTGAGGCAGGGTAGGATCTAGGTTCAAATTAGCTTAATCCAAATTAATTTAAATTAATTATGGTTTAGTAGAATTTAAGTCATGTGAAGGAATAAATAAATTAAAAATTTATTTAAAGGGGATTAATGAGGGATAATGCATTAAATAAGATTTAATACATTAAAAAGAATAGTATTTAAATTAAATTTAAATACTAAGGGAGATGAATCATATTTAATTAAATAAATTTAATTAAATATGATAGAAGAATATAACAAATATAATTAATTAAAATTAACTATAATGTTATGGGAATATTAATTAAATTAATATATGGATGATTTTGGACGTCTACACTTCTTACTGTGCTTCGTGTAGTCCTTGAGGATGGATGACTTGTAGGCGCTTGTTTCCTTCCTCTAGGTTTCTTTCTTGGTACAAAAGGTGGAGATGAGTCTAGGTCAATAGTGGTAGAGGGTGTAGAGGTGCTCTCCTCATTCATTTTCTTCTTCTTCTTCTTCTTCTTCTTCTAAATGTCGTCAGTCTTCTCAATTTTTACTTGTGCATGAACTTGCTTAAGTTCTTTTGCAATCTTGGCTTCTTTTTCTTTGTCTAAATCTTCTTGTGTGACCCCATAAATTTTTATAATGCTAGATGTAATTCTAGATTCCTTCCTTTTGTTTTCTGCACTTTGTAAGATAGTATCAACTTCATTAGTCTTCTCTCTATAAGTGCCCCACCTTGTCTCATTAGGATCTTTGGGCGCAGACAATAGAACTTGTGCATATCCTTCTAACACATGTTCCTCTACTTCATAACCAAGAGGATGAATCTATTTGGTTCTAGGTTCAACTTCCTCCATGCAAGTGCAATTTTTTTCTACCATAAAACATATGGTATCCTTATAGTTATCAACTATCTTCTCAGATAATTTGAACCTTTTCTACATCTTGATCCTAAATATCTTGATATCCATATCCATGGCATCCCTCACACTGCTCTCTAAAGTAGATTTAAGTGAAATCTAAGACATTGTGGGTTTGCTCCTGTCTAGGTAAAGGTTTGCAACCTTTCCGACAATATGGAAATACAAGTAGATGATCAAAGATCCAAACCTGAATGTCTTTCTCATGTCATGCTTGATGATTCGAATGTTGTCAATCAATTGAGTGTGCAATGTCTCACATAGATTGTACTGAGTGTTATTCTTCACCATTCTGATAGATGCTAGGACTGTTGCTGCAGAGACACTATTTAACCTACTTGCTTGCTGAAACTTATACCCAAGTATCATAGCTAGAAGCTTTATGTCATCTTCCTTGATAGGGTCAATTGTCATCCCACGCTTGTCACTTCTAGATAAGCAAACTTGTTTAACTTGCTTCTTGACATCCTTGCCAGTAGGAAGAACTAGTCCAATTTTAGGAATTCCAGTTAATTCATGGATTAGGTCTATAGTGATGTGAACAGGAACCTCACCAATCCAGTAAAGGTCATCATGTATTCTGCTTAGTAAAATATTCACCCATTCTGGCTCATCAAACTCGTGCACATTAGAGTATTCGAAGATAGGGTTATCAATCAAGTGTGTGAACTCATACGTTAATGTGTAGTCTAGTTTCATCATAGATCCCATATGAGTGGCTATGTTGATATCTCCTACTGTTTCCTTCTTACAGTAAATGTATACGCAGATATCTTCCATGTGCACAACTCTGAGTGGGGTTTTGGAGAACGCTCCTTCAACATCATCTAGAATTGACTTGAGTGGATGCTTCTTAAAAACAAATCTCTTCCTCTCAACAATGTCAAAAACAACTGGGTTTGCCATACTTACTTGGAACTTGATTAAGTAGGGTTTCATGAAATTTCAAAATGACGCGACTGCTAGGGTTCCGTTTCAACTTCTTCTCCATTTGTTTATCTACCAAATCTATTATGCTTCCATGCTTTGATGCTCAGTGCTCCAATGCTCTCTAAATTCTATGATCTTGAATGCAAGTGTGATGAAGATCGAACATTTACATTCTTTTGTAAAAGCTACTGCATTTAATGTTTGCAACTATACACAAATTACTCAGAGAATTTTCAACTTTGGTCATGATGCATTTGAGACAATGCATGCATGCATACTACAATATCATGTGCTCATAACCATCAATCCATAGGCGCATACTCAGAGGTGAGTATACCAGCCGCGTAGGGGTCCCGAGATAGAATAGCTCCCCCTAAGACAAGTGTGACAAAGATCAAACATTTACATTCTTTTATAAAAGCTACTGCATTTAATGTTTGCAACCATATGCAAATTACTCAGAGAATTTTCAACTTTGATCATGATGCATTTGAGACAATGCATGCATGCATACTATAATATCATGTGCTCATAACCATGAATCCATAGGCACATACTTGGAGGTGATTATACCAGCCGCGTAGGGGTCCCAAGCTAGAATAGCTCCCCCTAAGACCAAGAAGGTCTATTCAAGCAGAAATAGAGGGTGTGTCCACTTTGGATGCATCAACTACTTTGTTAACATCATTTTCCTTCTTTACTTCAACCCAAATTTTTCTTGAATATTCTTTTTCTTGAACAAACTTGACTTCTACTTCTTCTTCAAATAGTGATTTCTTAGGATCCTCTTGCTTTTGAGTTCTAGATCTACAAAACCTTGAGATGTGTCTAGCCTTTCCACATGTGTGACAAATGATAGGAGGTCTGATGTTCTTGTTCATCATGTTGTATTTCTTTGCTGTGTGTCCATTATAGTTACATATCTAACATGTAGTGTTATGCAAATTTCTTTGAGGTTGATTTCTCTGATTGTTTTGATTCATTCTTTTTTGATTCTGTTGTGACTGATTTCTTTGATTTGTTCTGCAATGTATAGCCCTATGACCAAACTTATTACAGGAGTAACAATAACCATTGAAAGGTCTTACCTCTTTGAAATCTCTTTCCAAATGACCATGTTTGTTACATGCATAACAAGTTCTGTTAACTTTCTTGATTTCCCCTTTAGGTGGATCTGTTTTAATCTCTGCAACATTTTTAACTTTCTTTTCTTCTGAAGATGCTTCATGTGCTTTCTTTCTTTCTTTTAATGAATTGTTTTCAATTTGTGCTACACTATATCCAAGACCACTAGTGTCGCCTCTTAGCTTTTGTGCATTGACCTGAGATTGAAGTGAATCAAAACTTGTGTGGAGTTTATCAATCTTATCCTTTGCTTCTATTAATTCAGATTCCATATTCTTCTTTATGTTCTCCAATTCTAAGACTTTCATTTTTTCTTTCAAGAGTTCATCTTTTAATTATTTGCTTTCTTTGATCTTTTCTTCAATAGAAATTTGACTATCTGTTAGTTGTTCATCCATATTTTCAATTTTATCTTTCAGAGACATATTCTCTTCATTGAGCTTTTTGACTATTTTCCCTAAATCACTTGTAGAACAATCTTTCAAATATTTTCTCAATTTCTTGATAAGTATTTGTGAGCCATCAACTTTTAGTCTAAGTTCTAGATTTTCTTTTTCAGATCTATCAAGATCTTCAAGAGCTGCTTCAAGATTCTTTTTCAAATGTTTTACTTCTGCTAAGTCCATGATCTCCTCAAGTGGTTAAAATTTCTTTCAGAGGACCAGAGCTCTCATACCAATTGTTAGAAACACTGAGAGGGGGGGTGAATCAGTGTTTGTCTATTTATTACTTTTCAACAACTTAAAAAAAAATCAAACATACATTTAATGAAGCTTAACATAAGAACTCATAACACATGATATGATTATGGGGAAACCTTGATCAGAGGAAACCCCGGTGGGAATTAGTACCCACAAATATTGTACTAGTATAGTGAACCTATTAAAGTTCCTTTGCCCTGTTAGAAGCAGTCTTTATAATGCAAGTACAATGACCTTGTTAAAGGTCTGACCCTGTTAGGAGTCTTTTACAAAACAATGTTAAAGGTATATGGCTCACTGCCCAATAAGATGAAGGCTACAACCTTCTGATATTTGATATACACTATATCAAAAGTGAACTGTTGTGACGACACTGTTGTCTGATTAGTTCCATGTATGTGCGAATGCTCTTACTCTCTTAAAGAGATTTATCTCATATTGAATTAATCATACTACTCTTCTATATCTTTCTCATACATCTTCTTTGACACTTGTAACATAACTTTACATTACATACTTATATGTTCATACCTGAATAGACGTGACCCAAAACAAGACTTATGGTCGGCCCTAAAACATAATACACAACACTTGTAAGAAATTCAGCTTAAGCATGTTTACAAAAATACTAATTACATCATTAAAAACATATAATCAAAGGTGCTTGGCGGTTACATAACAAAATAATTCATGCTGATCAAAACACTAGTCATCTTCCATGCTCTGTCTTCTAGACTACTGGTGTACTGATTTGTCTATAACTTCTCCGTACTATTATGTTGTACCATGCGTATCTAGACTTAGTATATAGACATCACATAGAACATATATCTAAGCGCGCATACTCTTCTTTGATCTCTAACACATGCGTTGATGTGCTGATCTCTATATATCTCTGTCTGTCCTATTTTTCATACTTAGTCATTTTGTGTTTCATGACAGAAACTTAATATGACTTTGTTATCATAATGACAACACAAAAATATTCATATGTCCTCTAGGAGTCAACTTTTCAACAATTGTATTGTTTTCTACTTCTCTCATTTCTTGAATGGCAGAAACTCTAATAGCATATACAGGCAGTAAGGTCCTTAAGATTTTACTTATTACTATCTCCTCTTCAAGTGTACCTCCAACTCCTCGTATAGAATTGACTACTTATTTTATTCTTGTGCTTTAATGTGTGATGTTTTCTCCTTCTTTCATTCCAAGATCATCAAATTTTCCTCTAAGGCTTTCTGCCTTGGCTCTCAGAACATTTGTATCACCTCCATGTACAAGCTTCAATTTGTCCCACATCTTCTTGTTAGTTTTGCATTCCTTGACATCTTCAAATTCAGCATCAAAGGGTGAGGAAGAAATCTCTATGACCATGCAGCTGTGTTCATGCTTCTATATCAATTGATCTACTGTTAATGATCCTATGGGAAACACATATTTAGTATCTAGGAATTGAGTAACATCATTACCAATACCTAATAAGTGGATTCTTATCCTACTTTGCGATGAAGAAAAGTTGTCTTTGTTCAACTTGGGCACATCTCATTTGTTCATCTTGTGATCTTGACTTAGGTCTTAAAACCTTCCTTTCTAAGAACACAAGCTTTGATACCAATTGTTAGTAATAACTGAGAGGGGGGGGTGAATTGGGTGGCCTCAATATTTATCCTTTCAAACTTAACCACCTTTCAATAAACCCTAGATTATTATGTCCCTACAAGATGCATGCCATGAAATACTACTAATGATTTAACTATGTGTTGGTTTTCCTTGTCTATCCTTATTCTCCTTGATTACCGATAAGCAATATAACTATTTATCAAAACTCGATAAATAAGCAGAGTATACTGATCAACCCAATGTTAACTGTGTCAGATACAAAACAATAAAAAAATGAATCATATACACATAAATCATAAATTTTTAATGTGGAAACCATATTAGGAGAAAAACCACTCAGACTGGTACCCCAAATTTTCACTCTTCTAAAGTGAGCCCTGTTAGGAGCCAACCCTATTAAGGGTTACAAACACACTTTTAAGTGCGACCTTGTTAGAGGATTTTATACATAGAGGTTTTCACTTAGTATCAGGCATCTATTGCTACCATCCTTGAATCAACCTCCTTCTTAGACTGTCAATAGGTATTGGGAAAGTCCAATGCTGCTCTAATGAATCAACCTTTTTGGCAATCCTTGGGATGTACCTCAATATATAGAAGACTGTTAAGTCCTTCTCTATTAAGAGACTTGATGCTTCAATGGTTAAACTAAAACATTATGACTTGTTCATGATGCAACTTTGAATTGCAAATTTTTAGATCTATTTAAGTACATTACCTCTCTGATCAATGTATCAATTCAATTCTTTATGCTCCACACTTTTTGCTCTGTATGCTGTGCTTCACTATTCATCAGTGTTTGCAAAATTCCTTAGCTCTTCTTTAGCTTGATTGATTAGGAGTGTATGAAGATATTCTTCATTAGTTTCTCTTTAGTGTCCTCTTTTTATTCACTCCCCTTAATCCCATTCGTAAATCAATTAAGTTTGTCTCTTATATAGACATGACATTCACTATTTCTTGATTCTTGATTCTTGGTGTGAAAAATAATCCAGCCAATTTGATTTAAAGCATAACTCATGATTTATCTCGTAGTTGTCTTCTTTCCAACTGTATAAATCATCTTTAAATCAATCACTTAACTCTGGTCGAATAAAATAAAGAAAAAAACTATTTAAGTCTATCTTTAGCTCTTTCCAGCTAGATGTTTCTTCATTTTCTAAACTCTGTGTTCCGTTAGTTAACTCTACAGTTATTCATTAGTGATAACTAACAGTTCCATCGGTTGGACTCCAGTTAGCTTCGGGATCTCTATTCGTTGGGCATCATTGGATTTTTACTCATCTGGCAACTTTGTCTTCTGCTCGTTGGATATCCTGTGGTTTTTCTTCGTTGGGAAACATTGTCTTCTTCTCGTCAGGTATCACTGTGACTTTTCTTCTTTTCCTTTACCGATGGTGTGTACTCCATTGGTCTTATTTGTCATTTAGTGAATACTTGTCTTTTATGCATTGCTGAAAGCATATTCTTTGTTCCATTGATTCTCTGAAGTCTTTGGCATTATGTACATGACCATACAGATGATATCAAGTTTACATAATGACAATACAAACCATTAACTGATTTAATACCTTGCATTATCTTCAACTTAACATTATCAAAAATTCAATCAGTAATATGTCATCAATCATTAGATCAGAATCAGAGAAGGTGATGAGTGAAAGACTGCTTTCAAGACAAAGGAAGGTTTGTATGAGTGGTTGGTTATGCCTTTTGGTTTGACTGATGCACCAAGTACATTTATGAGGTTAATGAATGAAGTTTTAAAGAAATTATTGAATAAATGTGTGATTGTATACTTGTTTGATATTCTAATATTTAGTAAGACTAGAGGATAAGATTTGATGCATATAAGGCAAGTGTTTTAGAGATTGAAAGAGGAAAAGTTGCTAATAAATTTGAAGAAGTGTTCCTTCATGAAAGAAGAGCTTGTATATTTGGGTTTTGTAAATTCAAATGATGGTCTGAAGATGGATCTTGACAAGGTTGAAGCTATACTTAGCTGGCCTACACTTGAGAATGGCAGCAAGGTACGATCATTTCATGGTTTGGAAAGTTTTTACAGGAAGTTTATCATAAATTTCAGTTCCATCTGTAATGCTATGTCTGAGACAATGAGAGGAGACAAAAGAGAATTAAAATGGACACATGGAGTTGATAAGAGTTTTGAGACTTCAAAATTGAAATTTTTTGAATTACCTGTGTTAGCATTACCTGATTTTAGTAAGGTATTTCAAGTTGAATGTGATGCAAGTGGAAGTGCAATTGGAGTTGTATTGACTCAAGAAGGTAAACATGTTTCTTTCTTTAGTGAAAAGTTGAATGATGCTAAAAGGAAATATTATGTCTATGATCAAGATTTTTATGCTATTGTTCAAGCTATGAAGAAGTGGAGACATTACTTGATGCCAAATGAATTTGTGTTGTATACTGGTCATAAGGATTTACAATATTTGGGTAGTCTGAATAAGTTGAATCAGAGACATATGAACTATGTAGAATATTTGCAGAGTTTCACATTTGTGATTAAGAACAAGAGTGGAGTCTCTAATAGAGTTGCTGATGAAATGAGTAGAAGAAGATCTTTGTTGTTTGAAATGAGAGTTGAAGTTCTTGGTTTTGATAGCATGAAGCATTTGTATGAAAGTGATCCTGATTTTTTTGAGTAGTGGAGAGTGTGAAGAGAACATAATTCAAATCAATCAAGTATGGAGAATATTTCATTAAGGAAGATATGTTCTTCAAAGGTATTCAGTTGTGTATACTGAGAGGTTCAATGAGAACTAATTTGATTAAGGAAAAACATAGTAGTGGATTGGTTGGACATTTTGGTATTGATAAGACATTGAGTTTGCTAAAGGAAAGGTATTTTTGGCCTCAGTTGTATAAGGATGTTCAGAAATTTGTGAAAAGTTGTGGAGTTTGTCAAATTGAAAAAGGAGTGAGTCAGAATACTAGTTTGTATACATTGATTATTGTTCCTGAGAAACCTTGTAGTGATATTAGCATGGATTTTGTTCTTGGCTTACTGAGGACAGAAAGAGGTAATGATTCCATATTTGTTGTTGTGGATAGGTTTTTTAAAATGACACATTTAATACCATGTAGAAAAACATAAGGTATAGTACATATAGAAGATATTTTATTTAAGGAGATTGTCAGATTTCATGGATTACCAAGTATAATCTCTGACCGAGACAGTAAATTTGTAAGATATTTTTGGGGAACACTCTGGATGAAGTTGGATACTGAGTTGAGATTTAGTTTTACATTTCATCCATAGACTGATGGACAAACAAAGGTTGTAAATTGAATTTTGGATAATTTTTTGAGATGCATAGTTGGAGACACACCAAGTAATTGGGATTTGATGTTGGTACAAGCAGAGTTTGCAAACAATAATTCAGTAAATAGAAGTACTAGAAAGATATTTTTTTAGATTGTTCATGGCACAAAATTGAGAGGTATATCAGACTTGATAGATATTGTTGGAAAAGAGAAAAGATGTGTTGAAGAAGAAGAATTTGCTGAGTTTATGAAGACATTGCATGAAGATGTATAATAGAAGTTGGAGAAAAACAATCATAAATACAAGTATAGTAAAGATAGATTAAGGAGACATAAAAATTTTAAAGTTGGTGATGTAGTTATGGTTCATTTGAAGAAAGGTAGATTTCCTATTGGCACATATGGTAAATTGAAGATGAAGAAGTTTGGTCCTTACAAAATACTGGGAAGATTTGACAGTGGCAATGCTTATGAAGTTTAATTACCTGATGACATGGTTATATCACCTATATTCAATATTTCAGACTTCTATGAATGTCATGAACCTGATGAAGAAGTGATAGTACCAAGTGATTATCCTAAGAATCAAATAGAGGAAGTTGAGAAGATTTTGAAACAAAGAATTGGAAGAAGTACAAGAGGAAAGGAATACATGGAGTATCTGATAAAGTGGAAGAATAGATCAATTGAGGACTCATCTTAGATTTCTCAATCTAAGTTGGGTTCATTTTAGGTTGAACCTCATACATGATTTGGGGAATCATTTCTATTAACCCTAGATGTCTGATGTAGGAGCATCTTGGGTCCTTGGAAATCCTACTCAACCAAATAGATGTTTACTTTGTTTTATAGTTTGTCTTCTGTTGCTCGGGTTCTTTCTTTACCAATGAGTCTCGGTGATATCTTTTCCCGAGTCATTTATGTTGCTCAGTTATGTTCTTACCATTGGGTTTTCTGTTGCTCAGTAATGATTTTACCGAAGTGTTTTTTTTTTCTCGAGTATTCTTTACTGATAGGTTGTTGTCTTACGGTAATCATCTTTCTAATTTTTTTCCTGATCTGGCTAACTTCTACATTTAATTTTTGTAGCTAAATTAATGTGGGGTCTCTTATTGGAATCTATGTGGACCTAAATCTGGGTCTCTCTTATGGATTTGAGGGCCAACCTCTTTGGTGGACTCTTGTATATGTTTGTTTCTCTGTTCTTATTTTCAGGTATCAGTTTGAAAGGGGGATTTTGATATCAGATTGTAATAGAAGATAAAGTATTGAATTATCTAGAAGGCAGGTCTATGAACTTGCATGTATGAAGATCAATTTGTAATTAATTAAATAAATGGCCTAAACTAGGAAGGCCTTACAACCCAGCATGTAATGAGTTTGATCAATTAATGAAAAGGATCTTTGTTGTTTCTTCTCTCACTGTGTTTTTGTTGCTTCTACATTATCTCTGCAAGCTGGCTTGGTATTTGGGAGAGCTCTAGGCCCCAATTACTGACCCTCCTTGTGTAATACCCACTCATGTTTTTCTTTTAGCTTGTGATGCCATACTCATTTAGGCATTAGTTTCAGTTGATTGGCTGGATTATTTAAGGCTACTTTCATGAGGGCTACTATTCTTTCAGTCGATGGTGACTATTGTTTATGATGTTATGGTTATTATCAGGATGTGATGATTTATGATTCAATTATATTGTACTTACCCCATACTTGCATGTGTATGGTTATCATGTTTATGTATCTGTTTGCATGTTGTTATGGTAGAGGACGGAGATGTAGTTACTTGCTTTGGTGAGATCCACACGTTCAACCAATCCCTATCATTGATTGCAATATTATATTATGTATGTACATGCGTGTTCTTTGGTGACAGGATTGTAGGTACAGGGCATCGTCTTCCCTGAATTGGCAGGAGTGAGCGTGCCCATAAATATTCATCTCAATGGTAAAGAGGGGAGGTAACATACAAATCCAAAACCCTAACCTAAGCCTAATCGTCCTAATGTACGATGAGTTTTAGTATGACTACCTTATCCAGATTTGTCTAGGTTGACAGAATTTGAATACCCTCTCTCTTGTGTTTGCGTGTGTATTGCTTGATTATGTTTTCAGGTATTTTTGGATTTTTGAGTGATTTTCCATGTTTAATGAATTAATGGATTATATTTGAATTAATGATTTAATTATATCCTAAATTTATTTTAAATAATTAATTAAATTGAAATATTTGAATATTTTGATTTAATTAAATATTTAATTGAAAACTATATTGTATGAGCTTATATGATTAATTAAATAATTAAATATTTGGTTGCATGCATTATTGTGACAAATATTTAATCTATTTAATTAAATATTTTATTAATTACATGTGCATAATTGTGTTGAAAAAGTATTTCAAATTTAAAAGATCTTAACTTGTAATTAGGAGTTTAGTTTGAGTTGTGGCAATAAAGCACATTTTATTTAATTAAATTAGATTTATTTTCAATTTTGAAGTTGAGTTAAACTAGGGATTGACTTGGGAGTTGTCATTCACCTTTGCATGTTTTGGGGAATTTGGATCTCTTTAGGGGGGAATTGGTCATTCATTCTCTCACAACAAGTTTTTGAGAATTAGAGAGCTCATGGTGATTTTGAGGTTTTTGAAGAATTGTGGATTGTTGTGGATCTTGGTTGCTTCAAGGTTTCAGGATTTTCTCTTGCTTGTGTGTGTGTGTGTTCAGATCTACATTGTGTCAGATCTGTGGTTGAATTGGGCTTAAGGGTTTCAGATCTACTTTCATCCTCCAAGCTACATTCTTCCATTTCTTGCATTGGATTAAAGGTAGGTTATATTTGCCTTGCATGGATTCAATTTCGTAGATCAAAGGTTTTATGTGATTGTTATAATGCTTATCCTTACATTTGGCTTTTAAATAGGTTATGGATGTTTTCTATGTTTTTGGGTGTTTCGAGGAACCCTAGATCTCTATTTCTATCATTTTCTATAATCTTAGCATCGTAGGGTTGTGCTGTCAAAATTTCGGGAAGAAATTCCCTCTAGATCCCTTAGAAAATGAAAAATTAAACTCCTTGTATAGTTTATACTGTAGGAGAAAATTTAATTTGTGGATGTTTTATGTTTTGGCAATTTCAAAGTTTATGTGAAGCCCGGATCTATTATTCTCGTAATTATATTTTCTATGCTATAGTAGTGTTATGCTAGCAAAATTTCATTAAAAGATTCATCCTAGAACTCCTAGAAATCAATAAATCAATTTGCTATATAGTTTTAACTATGGAGGAAAGAAAAATAAATAAGGATTGAGAATATATTCTTGTCAAAAAATTAAATGAATTAGAAAAAAACAACCCCCTGGAAATACACAGACTGGTTTAAAAAAAATTACCAGAAGAAGAAAAGTTAAAAATGTCTTTTTACCTTGTTTCCGTTTTCAGATTTAATTACAAAAATTAAAATGAAATAGTGTTTTAAGAAAAAGTTTTTTTACAAAAAAAAGGAAAAAAAAAACAAATTTAAAAAAAATATAATATAAGTTAGTGGGGGGTGGGCCCCAACCCCACCACCCCACGGCCTCCGCAGCAGTCGACTGCGCAGGCAGCAGGACTGCCTACGGCAGCCGGTCTGCCTACGCCAGTACCAGACTGCCTGCGGTAGCTGTTTGGAAGGGACGGGGAGGAGACCGCGAGGTACCCACTACCCCCCCCCCCTCCCCACATTATATGTTGTTGTTATTTTTTTTTATTAAAGTTTTTTTTATATATTTAAAAAAAAAC
>MU227069.1:1930403-1967596 GCA_018584345.1 Thuja plicata
ACCGCGAGGTACCCACTACCCCCCCCCCCTCCCCACATTATATGTTGTTGTTATTTTTTTTTATTAAAGTTTTTTTTATATATTTAAAAAAAAACAATTTATTTTATTTTAAAGTATTAATTAGTACTAAATTTTAAATTGTTAAATATTTAGTTTAAATTAAGTTTAATTTAGTTTATTTAATTTTCTCTTTTAGTTAGTTTTAATATATGTTTAAATGGTAATTTATATTTTCATTGGCTATGTTAATTTGATATATATTAAAAGATTAGTTATAGTGTAATGTTTTAATTATTAATTTAAATTAACTAGGAGTTGTTAATTTTAAATTAATATTTTAACTATTAACCATAGTTAATATTTTGATATGACTTTTAATAAATATAATCGACAAATCAAAGGTTTTTATTGTTAATCTGATCTACTAATGCATGAAGGAAATTTGTTTAATGCATGTGGAGGGTTTAATTAGATGAAGATGTTATCCACTTATGTTCATTTTTCAGTCCTTTAGGACGTTTCCATTTCTATGCATCTTATGGATCTTTTGTGCCTGAATATGTTGTTATTTGGGGCATTAGATGACCTAGGATGTATACAGAGGCTGGGAGGGGGTAATTATGTTTCTGTTACTTTATGGCATGTGTTCTATGCTATTACCCTAGACTGACCCTGAAAACCCTTTCGATTATGTATCTATGTGTGTACCTATATGTGACCATTCCTGATTATGTGGGATACTAGATTTGGGGTACACTAGGGTTGTGAGCTATGGTATATTTGTTAGGATCTTTGAGCCTAGGGTAGGTTACCTAGATGTGTAGCAGGGGGTGGCTTGTAATAAGTTCCATGTCCATAAGAGACTACAGGGTTGATTATTGTGGAGTTTCTTTAATAAAGTGATAACTAAAGACATATTAGAATAAAAAATGGATTAATAAGATGTATCCTCACCCATGCTTGAGTGCTAGTATAGGCTAAGATGGTTTGGAGAATATGTTAGTTGCCCTGCGAGGTATCTGACATAGTTAGTGGGCCTTATCAGTATGAGAGGACATTAGCTCTGTGTATGGTCACTTGGGTGCCGAAATCCATTGTGATTATCTGGGCTAAACTTAAGGGTAGACCTACATGATGACACCTTCCTTTACACATGATAGATTTCCTACGTTGTTAGTTGCCTCTAGATTAGTGATTCTTACCTTTTTATGATGATTAGTACACCAGATTAGAGAGCTATCAGGATTCCTTTCTTAGTGGTTATACCTTGTTGGTTTTGGATATCTGATTGGGATCTATTGTTATCTCCTCAGCATAGTGGGGTGGACCTTTGTAGTTCCACACGGATGGGTGGTATTGATTCTTTATCCGTTGAGATTTGACATCCTTTTACCAGGTGCTTGATGGTTCTTTGCGGATGAGCTCTTTATTTTCCTTCATCATTTATTATGTAATTTCATTATGGTAATCTTGTATTAGAGTATCGCATGTGATACCTAATCTGAAAATTGTAATAGTAAGTATATTAGAGTGATTACCACATACCCTACAACATGTGCAGTGGATGTGAGTTTATGGTAGTTTCATGGTTATCCATGAGGATTGTAATTATGGTTATGTAAGTTGTATTTGTTATGATTAATCAGATGGAATCTTTTTTTATATGTTAGTTGTGTTTTACTTTAAGTAATTCAACGTCATGGGACCCTTGAGTCATGTAATCTATGTGAGTGTAAGACATGTGTATAAATGGTAATCATTTCCGCATGATTGTATGTTTCTTTATGTTAACTTTAAAAAAAAATTATCCAGCACACATAGTGACATGTTTAGGTTAATCTCTCTTGGGTTCTCTAGTGGGGTGTTACATCTGGTATCAGAGCCATAGTTTCTACACTGGGAACTCTGGGAATTGTATGCCCATTAGGTTGTGTCTAGCTTAAATTAAAACTAAAACATAGACATGCTACACATATGTTTTGATGTATTGCTTTATGGTTTATTTTTTTATGCTTTAGTTTATGTTTCAAGTTTTGTGGTGAATGTTGAATCCATCTCCTTCTGATTCAGGAATTATGCCTAAGACATGTGTAGCTAGAGGCTGTGGTAGGGGTAGGTCTAGTGCTCGTGGGGGAGGGCGACAGGCTAGCTCCTCCTCTAGCGTCAGAAAAGAGAGGGAACAATAGCATGACAGTGGTTATCAGAGGAGAGAGGACCAGGATGAGTCTGGGGGTTTCAACACTATGCAGATCCTGCAGGCTATCCTTGAGCATCTTCCTGAGAGGGCCAGAGTGGAGCGAGAGGCATCTCATCACTCCCAGTAGTAAGAGAGAGAGAGAGAGAGAGAGAGATCTAGGAGCCCTCATGGGAGGACTATTTCTATGGATCCAGTAGTGGTTGCAGCCAACCACATGAGAGATTTGATGAGAGGAAAGGCCATTCCTTTTGCTGGATAAGATTCTGGATTAGAGGCAAAGACCTCGTTGATTGCATTAGATAGAGTATTCATGATGCATCCATTTAGTAGAAATACTAAAGTGAGGTACGCCATCATGTAGTTGACTCATTTCGCAGCTATCTGGTGGAAGATAGAGGAGCAGAAGCTTGGACTCCACATGGACACCATTACTTGGGAACTATTTCTCGAGAATTTCATAGTGAGGTTCCTATCTGATCAGTGGAGGCAGTAGAGAGCTAATGATTTCCATAATCTTAGGCAGCTGATGATGACTATAGAAAAATACAAGATTCATTTCTATGAGCTCTAGCAGTATTCTAAATACAATGATGATACCGCATTATTGGTACAACATTTTGTACATGGGCTTAATGCTCACATTGTAGGTGGTGTGAAGCTCTTTGAGCCAATGGACCTATGAGCTATGGTGATTAAGGCCACTTTATCAGAGGCAAACTTGGCATCAGGCCATGGTGGTAGATAGGGTGGTCAGGCTAGTGGGGCTTCCAAAGCTGGCTATAGAGGTAACCAGTCGCAGGGCGCTGGGAACTTCAAGAAGCCATCTAGTTATTATAGAGGCAATCAGAACTAGAGCCAGAGTTAGCATCAACAGTAGTAGTAGTAGAAGACTGTGCCTCCTACCTAGAGTGGTAAGGGTGTGAGGAGTGGACATCGCAATATGTGTAATCATTCCAACTGACTAGCCTAGAGCGCACAGCCTAGTGCGAGTCGTGGGAGTGTCCAGCAGTCCAGTGTGCCCTCCAATGGGAGAGGCAACTTTAGAGGCATAGGGTACTTCAATTGTGGTCATTTTGGCCACATTGTAGTGAACTATCCGCAAAGAGCACCACAATTTTCTACACAGAGGCCAGCAGCCTCAGAGCCTACTATAGGGGGAGGTTCACATAGAGTTTTTGCAGCTCTTGATGAGAGGTAGGCAAAGCATCAGGGCACAGTCATTGAGACTTCAGGTACTATTCAGGGTACTTCCATTTCTGTATTATTTGATTTAGGAGTGACCGACTCTTTCATTTCACCTTTCCTTATTGAGCGTTGTGGGCTATTGGTTGCAAAGCAAGTGTTAGGTTGGCAAGTGGAGTTAGCCTCAGGGGCTAGGGTAGCTACGGATTCCTTGGTTCATGGTTGTAAACTGAACTTAGGGAAGTTCATTACCTCAGTAGACTTATGTGTGATTCCTTTGGGGTCAAATGGGGTTGTCTTAGGAATGGACTGGTTGGGAGCTTATGGAGCTAAGATCAATTATAGAGAGAAGATCATCCTTTGCAAGGATGATGCTAGTAGTGAGTGTCACACTGTGGGGATTCCTTGACCCATATCACTTCGCATGATATCTGCTATACAACTGAAGTGATGCATGCAAAAGGGATGTCAAATATATGCAGTATCCATGTATGAGTTAGACGGTATAGAAAGTGAAGTCAAAGCTTTGGATCATCCCATACTTCAGGAGTTTATTGATGTATTTCCTAATGAGATTCCACCTATGCCAACAAAGTGTGACATAGACTTTCGCATAGAGCTTGTGCCAGGAGTAGAGCCTATTTCTAGAGCACCATATCGTATGGCTACTCATGAGTTGAGTGAGCTGAAGCTATAGTTAGAGGAGCTGTTGGCAAAGGGGAGAATTTTCCCTAGTGTTTCTCCTTGGGGTGCACCTATCCTCTTTGTAAAGAAGAAGGATGGATCCTTACACTTGTGTATCAACTACAGATAGTTGAACAAGGTAACGGTCAAAAATAGGTACCCATTGCCATGTATTGATGACCTGTTTGACTAGATCAAGGGAGACAAGGTGTTCTCTAAGATTGATCCATCATGGAAGTGGGACATCATATCCATGGATTTCATAGTTGGATTGCCTATGAATCCTCACAGGCACGATGCTATTATGGTGACCATTGATCGGTTAACCAAGGTGGCTCATTTCTCACTGATGAGATCATCTTACATAGCAGCTTCTGTGGCCTGAGTCTTCATGCAGGACATTGTGAGACTTCATGGAATTCCTCTCCATATTATATCGGATCAAGATCCTATTTTTACCTCAGCCTTTTGGACATCTTTACAGAATGATTTAGGTGCTCAACTGAATTTCAGTTTAGCATATCATCTTGAGACTAATGGTTAGACAGAGAAGGTGAACCAAGTTCTAGAGGACATGTTGAGAATGTATGTCATGGATAGACAGACTCACTGGGAGGACTACTTGTACCTAGTGGAGTTTGCATTAAATAATGGATATCATAGTTCCATTGGCATGAAACCTTTTCAGGCGTTGTATGGCTATCCTTGCCGTACACCTTTGAGTTGGGATAGTTTGGAGGACCATATTCTTCTTGGTCCTGAGATGCTTCGTGATATGGAGCAGCAGGTAGTGAGGATTCATGAGCATTTAGTGACTGCACATGATAGACAGAAGAAGTATGCAGATGCTCACAGGGTGGATAGGCAGTTCGTAGTTGGAGATAGAGTGTTCCTGAGAGTGCACCCATGGAAGAGTCTGATCTATCATGGAAAGGGTTTGAAGTTGGCACCTCATTTTGTGGGACCGTTTGAGATCCTAGAGAGGATAGGACCAGTTTCTTATCAACTTTCTTTGCCACCCAGCCTTTCATGCATCCATGATGTTTTTCATGTTTCAGTTCTTAGGAGATATATACCTAACATTATGCATGTACTTGATTGGAATGCATTACAGGTCGAGGACGGGCAGCTGGCTTTGGAGCCAATACGTATTCTAGAGCAGTGGGGTGTGACCCTCAGGGGTCGCACCATAGAGCATGTAAGGGTCCAATGGGACCCAAATGATGAGTCTTCAGTGACTTGGGAGGATGCAGCTAGATTATGAGGTTTATATCCCTACTTGTTTGTGGGCTTCCAGGAGTAAGCCTAATCCTAGGGGGGGTGGATGTAATACCCACTCATATTTTTCTTTTAGCTTGTGATGCGATACTCTTTTAGGCATTGGTTTTAGTTGATTGGCCAAATTATTTTAGGCTACTTTCATGAGAGCTACTATTCTTTCAGTCGATGGTGACTATTATTTATGATGTTATGGTTATTATCAGGATGTGATGATTTTTGATTCGATTATATTGTACTTACCCCATACTTGCATGTGTATGGTTATCATGTTTATGTATCTATTTTCATGTTGTTATGGTAGAGGACAGAGATGTAGTTGCTTGCTTCAGTGAGATCCACATGTTTGACCGATCCCTATCATTGATTGCAATATTATATTATGTATGTACATGTGTTTTCTTTGGTGACATGATTGCAGGTACAGGGCATCATCTTCCCTGAATTGGCAGGAGTGAGCGTGCCCATAAATATTCATCTCAATGGTAAAGAGGGGAGGTAACATACAAATCTAAAACCCTAACCTAAGCCTAATTGTCCTAATGTAGGATGAGTTTTAGTATGACTACCTTATCTGGATTTGTCTAGGTTGACAGAATTTGAATACCCTCTCTCTTGTGTTTGCGTGTGTATTGCTTGATTATGTTTTCAGGTGATTTTTGAATTTTTGAGTGATTTTCCATGTTTAATGAATTAATGGATTATAGTTGAATTAATGATTTAATTATATCCTAAGTTTATTTTAAATAATTAATTAAATTGAAATATTTGAATATTTTGATTTAATTAAATATTTAATTGAAAACTATATTGTATGAGCTTATATGATTAATTAAATAATTAAATATTTGGTTGCATGAATTATTGTGACATAAATATTTAATCTATTTAATTAAATATTTTATTAATTACATGTGCATAATTTTGTTGAAAAAGTATTTCAAATTCAAAAGATCTTAACTTGTAATTAGGAGTCTAGTTTGAGTTGTGGCAATAAAGCACATTTTATTTAATTAAAATGGATTTATTTTCAATTTTGAAGTTGAGTTAAATTAGGGATTGACTTGGGAGTTGTCATTCACCTTTGCATGTTTTGGGGAATTTGGATCTCTTTAGGGGGGAATTGGTCATTCATTCTCTCACAACAGGTTTTTGAGAATTAGAGAGCTCTTGGTGATTTTGGGGTGTTTGAAGAATTGTGGATTGTTATAGATCTTGGTTGCTTCAAGGTTTCAAGATTTTCTCTTGCTTGTGTGTGTGTATTCGGATCTACATTGTGCTAGATCTGTGCTTGAATTGGGCTTGAGGGTTTCAGATCTACTTTCATCCTCCAAGCTACATTCTTCCATTTCTTGCATTGGATTAAAGGTAGGTTACATTTGCCTTGCATGGATTCAATTTCGTAGATCAGAGGTTTTCTGTGATTGTTATAATGCTTATCCTTAAATTTGGCTTTTAAATAGTTTATGGATGTTTTCTATATTTTTGGGTGTTTCTAGGAACCCTAGATCTCTATTTCTATCATTTTCTATAATCTTAGCATCGTAGGGTTGTGCTGTCAAAATTTTGGGAAGAAATTCCCTCTAGATCCCTTAGAAAATGAAAAATTAAACTCCTTGTATAGTTTATACTGTAGGAGAAAATTTAATTTGTGGATGTTTTATGTTTTGGCGATTTTAGAGTTTATGTGAAGCCCGGATCTATTATTCTCATGATTATATTTTCTATGCTATAGTACCGTTATGCTGGCAAAATTTTGTTAATAGATTCGTCCTAGAACTCCTAGAAATCAATAAATCAATTTGCTATATAGTTTTAACTATGGAGGAAAGAAAAATAAATAAGGATTGAGAATATATTCTTGTCAAAAAATTAAATGAATTAGAAAAAAACAACCCCCTGGAAATACACAGACTAGTTAAAAAAAAATTACCAGAAGAAGAAAAGTTAAAAATGTCTTTTTACCTTCCTTGTTTCCGTTTTCAGATTTAATTACAAAAATTAAAATGAAATAGTGTTTTAAGAAAAAGTTGTTATAAAAAAAAAAGGAAAAAAAAAAAAATTTAAAAAAATATATAATATAAGTTTGTGGGGGGTGGGTCCCAACCCCACCACCCCACGGCCTCCACACCAGCCGACTGCATAGGCAGCCAGACTGCCTATGGCAGTACCGGACTGCTTGCGGCTGCTGGTCTGCCTATGGCAGCCATTTGGAAGGGACAGGGAGGGGCCCGCGGGGTACCCGCTACCCCCCCCATATTATATGTTGTTGTTATTTTTTTTATTAAATTTTTTATATATATTTAAAAAAAAAACAATTTATTTTATTTTAAAGTATTAAGTTGTACTAAATTTTAAATTGTTAAATATTTAGTTTAAATTAAGTTTATTTAATTTATTTAATTTTCTTTTTTAGTTAGTTTTAATATATGTTTAAATGGTAATTTATATTTTCATTGGTTATGTTAATTTGATATATATTAAAAGATTAGTTATAGTGTAATGTTTTAATTATTAATTTAAATTAACTAGGAGTTGTTAATTTTAAATTAATATTTTAACTACTAACCATAGTTAACATTTCGATATGACTTTTAATAAATATAATCGACAAATCAAAGGTGTTTATTGTTAATCTGATCTACTAATGCATGAAGGAAATTTGTTTAATGCATGTGGAGGGTTTAATTAGAGGAAGATGTTATCCACTTATGTGCATTTTTCAGTCCTTTAGGACATTTCTATTTCTATGCATCTTATGGATCTTTTATGCTTGAATATGTTGTTATCTGGAGCATTAGATGACCTAGGATGTATACAGAGGTTGGGAGGGTGTAATTATGTTTATGTTACTTTATGGCGTGTGTGTTCTATGCTATTACCCTAAACTGACCATGAAGACCCTTTCGATTATGTATCTGTGTGTGTACCTATATGTGACCATTCTTGATTGTGTGGGATACTGGATTTTGGGTACACTAGGGTTGCGATCTATTAGGATCTTTGAGCCTAGGGTAGGTTACCTAGATGTGTAGCAGGGGGTGGCTTGCAATAAGTTCTGTGTCCGTAAGATACTACTGGGTTTCTTATTGTGGAGTTTCTTTAATAAAGTGATAACTAAAGACATATTAGAATATAAAATGGATTAATAAGATGTATCCTCACCCATGCTTGAGTGCTAGTATAGGCTAAGATGGTTTGGAGAAGATGTTAGTTGCCCTGCGAGGTATCTGACATAGTTAGTATGCCTTGTCAGTATGAGAGGACATTAGGTCCGTGTATGGTCACTTTGGTGCCAAAATCCATTGTGATTATCTGGGCTGAACTTAAGGGTAGACCTACATGATGAAACCTTCCTTTACACATGCTTGATTTCCTACGTTGTTAGTTGCCTTTGGATTAGTGAGTCTTACCTTTTTTTGATGATTAGTGCACCGGATTAGAGAGCTATCAGGATCCCTTTCTTAGTGGTTATACCTTGTTGGTTTTGGATATCCGATTGGGATCTTTTGTTATCTCCTCAGCACGGTGGGGTGGACCTTTGTGGCTCCACATGGACGGGTGGTAGTGGTTATTTATCCGTTGAGATTTGACGTCCTTGTACTAGGTGCTTGATGGTTCTTTGCGGATGAGCTCTTTATGTTCCTTCATCATTTATTATGTAATTTCATTATGGTAATCTTGTATTACAGTATCGCATGTGATACCTAATCTAGAAATTGTAATAGTAAGTAGATTAGAGTGATTACCACATACCTTGCAACATGTGCAGTGGACGTGAGTTTATGGTAGTTTCATGGTTATCCATGAGGATTGTAATTATGGTTATGTAAGTTGTATTTGTTATGATTAATCAGATGGAATCTTTTGTTATATGTTAGTTGTGTTTTTCTTTAAGTAATTCAATGTCATGGGACCCTTGAGTCGTGTAATCTATGTGAGTGTAAGACATGTGTATAAATGGTAATCGCTTTTGCATGATTGTATGTTTCTTTATGTTAACTTTAAATTAAAAATTATCTAGCACACATAGTGACATGTTTAGGTTAATCTCTCTTGGGTTCCCCGGCAGGGTGTTAGACCTTGCATCATGTTTTTACCATTTTTATCTTCTTTCTATCAATTTTCTTCACTAGTATGCAAGTTTTGATTCTAGCCTTAGCTTCCTCATACGTGCAAAATTGCTGAATGATTTATCCACTGGTTCATTCAATAATACTTCAATAGAATTTGTGGCTTGATCAATGTTGATCTCATAATCTAATGGTGGTAACCATGCTATTCTTGGTACAATTGGTTTTATTAAAGTGGTGTCAGTATCCACTATAAAGCATGTCATCTTCGTATTGTTCCAGCAGTTGTGCAGGTATTCTCATTCTCCTCTACATTCTGTCCTTGAAGATAGTGAAGTATTCATCCATTAATGATGTGAAATTATCCCCTAGTGACTTAATAAATTCACTAATTTGTGTATTTATTGGTTGGGTTGTGTCCCAATTCACATTACCGATAAATGGGAATAAATTATGAAAGTAGAAAAATGTGCACATGAGGAGTGAAATGAACTTACTTGAATTAGATCTGTCTAATCTAATAGTTCTCATATTCTCCTCCAGTTGATTCAGTAGCATCTCAGATAAAACCAATTGCAGTCCCTTCTTCACAATCTTATAGGCAGTGTCAACTGCTCCACATGCTATGTTGTTTAATCAACTAGCTTGGAATACCTTGTATCCAAGTACACATGCACCAAACTTCATCTCTGGGTCTTTGATTGAATTAAGTTTCAAACCTGTGTCATCCCATACTACACGTGTTAACTTTTCAATCTCAGGGCAAGAAGGATGTTTTAAGGCTTTAGCCTTGTGGGTTACTGGATAACCTATTACTACGTGTATCACATCCTTAGTGATTGGTTTTGGTTCATCTTGTTAGTGAACAAATTTTTCCTCTTAATGATTAATAGATAAATAACTCCTTATACCTAGAATAGAAGAAAAATACACTAACAGCTGACTGAGTTTGTCATAACTACACTCTTTTCTTCAAAGGAGCAACAACCTTATACAAAGATCTATCTTTAATAACTTTTTATTAGAAAATAATATCAATCTGAGATACACTTCTTACCAGAAATCTTGAAAGGCTGTAATTAATATTCATCACATATTAAAGGGATAAATATTTTGAGATTTCTTAATAGATATACCAAGCCAACTAACTTGAATTATGAAAGAAAACTATTTAAGAATCTCTAATTGAAATGATACCGAATGTTGAAAAGATTACTCACAAAATACTAAGATATATTTAAAGATCAAAGTAACACAATCATTTAATTCCAACTAAAACTAAAATCATACATTTCATCAGATCTACTGATCAATGAAAACACCAGAATCTGCTCATAAAACCAACAGATTATATGTATTTCTATATTCAGAGTTTCACAGTATAATAATAGAAAAGTAACTCAAACACACAGATAGTATTGCAAAGTTTATCACCAGAGAACCGACCCTCATTTGGTCATCAAAAATTGAATATATAGCAACGTAGGTCTAATTAAATTTTTCAAACTAATTAAGCAAAGAGATAGAAAAAAAATTTGGAAAACTTGCAAAAAGAAGACAACTATCTAGAAAACTAATTGACCGATTGGCCAATTTTAACTCCACCATTCTTAACAGTGTTGGTGGAACCTTTTTCCACACTCCATTTCTAAAATATAGTCAAGATCTTCTCTCTTAGTTCTTGATTTGGTGTAGTAAGTGTTTCAAACCTTGCCCCCAAATGTTCTTGAAGTTTTGAATCTGCTGACATTTATTTTCAAAAATCTTCATCTGCTTGTAGCCATAGACAAATATTGATTCCACATGAGATAAAATAGAAAAATCCTTCACCTAAACCTCTTTAGAAGCTCTTAGATTTTCTATCTTCTTTTCATAAGAAGAAAGCACTTTAGTCATATCACAACCAGTCTCCTTTTCACTTCCAATTATTTTCCCCATGCATTCATTCTGAGAATGCATCATTTCCTTTGAGTTTATATGAGCTTCAAGGACCTGGATAGATTCTTCAATGGATTTCTTATACAATGCACCTCCCCATTCTATGTTCATCTTGGAAATGAAAAATGAGTTCTCTTCAAGGACTGATACTGCTTTCTCTGCTAGAAACTTGTTTATACAGTAAGCATAAACTTCCTCCATATTTCCTGTTTCAATCTCCAATTGACCTTTTTCCTTTTTCCATGATTCAACATTTTCCTCTACTGCTTTCAGCAATTGATCAGATTATTCAATCAATTTATTTAAACCATTACTAAATTTGGTGATCTCTTTAGCTACCTTATCAATCTAGGTGAAGAAGGCCTTTGATATGGATCTATCTTTATGGACTTGATCGAGGAATTTCTATTTTTCTAGAGACTTAACACCCAAGTGGATGGGTATCATGGATAGGGGCTGTAGAACTAGATGTTGAAGTTTTTTTATATATTTAGTTAATTCACAAAGAGCCCGCTTCAGTTTCATTTTGTCTTCAGCATCTTTTGATACCCTGCGATTAATTTTCTTATTGACCGAGTTCAAGATTTTCAAATCAGCAACTCTAGTGGCCATACCTAAATCCACCTTTTCCACATCAAAATCCTTCTTTGTAACTTCATCAATAGTTTAATCAGAACTGGGCTTGAAAACCTCTACAATCCAGTGGCCTATTTTAGGGTCCACATCCAACATAGCCTCTATTTTTGGCTTCTTCGCCCTTGGGGTTTTTCCTAGGTACTTGCTAACTCGATCTCCAACTGGAGTGGAGACTGACAAAATGTTTCTCTTTTTGTTGGTTGATAATTCCAGCCACTTTGGAGTCTATAGTGTAGTAGTCTCTATAGAGGTTTGTGTTCTAGGGCTCTTCAAAATTGTTAGGTCTTGCTTACTTTCTTTTGCCGATTCATTTCTTGAAGGACTAACTGATGACTTACTCATTTTGGATTTTCTCTGAGTTTGGAGATCAGATTCTTTCTCTGTATCTATAAAAATGCAAGGGATATTATCTACCTTCTCTTTCATTTTTCTTCTATTTCTTTTTATTTTTGTAGATTGTTTAATGTATGAATTCTTTTCTTCTGAATGAACTTCTACTCCAGAGTTTGTTTCACCTACAGAAAGCAATTTATCAATCTTATTAGTATGGATAGGAGAGGCCATGAGCTTTAAAATCCTCAGACTCTTTATGATTAATGAACCAAAATTTTCTTTCTTCTTTCAATTTAGTTCTTTTAACCATCTATGTGTTCTTTTAAACACATCTTTGGATAGGGCATTCACATCTTTTTCTTCTCTTTCTTCCTAGTCTATCTTCCTAGCTAATGCATCATCATTCAACTCCACATATCCAGATTCTAAGACACTTTCTTCATCTTCAATATCTAAAACTTTAACCTTGAAAGGAAATTGTAATGAGATAATCTATTGCAAGGTGAATCTGGAGTGCACTCTCTTTTCAACTTTATTTTCATCTACACAGTCTGCCCAAAAATATTCCAACTCTTCTTGATGCATAAATGTGGCATCAATATTGAAATGACTTTCTACAAAATGCTTACTATCAAAATAGCTCCTTTTCTAGTAGGAAGGGAGATTTATGATTTTTAGTTCTACATCCAAGGCAAAACCTGTGTGCATACATCTAAAGTGATAATTCCCTAAATCAATGGGAAAAAGAGAACCTACCCCTCTATTAAGTCTGAATTTTACCTCAACATGGATTAGTTGTCTGCAGAATTCTAGTAAGACATATTTATCTAAACAATATCTTGGGAGTTTTAGAGGTTCTCCACTAAATCCTCCTACCCTTAAGTAGTTGAAAGTATGGAATTGGATGAAAAAGCTACCATAAATCTTAATTAACTCCATAGCTTCTTCGAACATCCTGCAGTTGATTTTTCCTTTTAGGTTGAAAATGAGATTAGACAAGAATGTGTTTTGAACTCTTTAGAAATCTTCTGAAATCCTTTTCTTTGGAAACAGTGAACAAAATTCATTAATTTTCATATTCTCCTTTCATTGTCAATGTGGAAATCCCTCCCAATTTCTATAAATAGCAAGTACATAAAATAGGTATGAAGTCAAAAAGAAACTTCATGCTTCTGCAAATTGGGACAATTCTTCATGAAGCCTTTCCGCTATCACTTTTTCCCAATCAACACCTTGTCCTTCTGCTAGAATAACTTGGATGAAAATGTACATCCAGTCTTCCCAGAGAATGTTGTTGGGTTTTCCATTCACCCTGTTCAGCATGATAACTACATCTTGGACCTCTTTGATCAAGTGATTTTTCTTTAATGGCTTAGGAAATCTTGAACCATCTCTTTCAGAATTTATCAACTAGTCCCTAGCAATATTATTGTTGTATTCATTTCTATTTTGGTCATATTCCCGTTGAGCTTTCTCAATACTCCAATAACCATATGCTTCCATCAGTGGAATTTGAAGATCTATCATGACTATCTATCTGTTGATGGTTATCAACACTACTCTAGAAAAAGAATGATTGCATCTCTTACTCCTGTCACATCCATTTCTACACTACATTACAAATTCTTGGCACAAAGTCGCTTCTAGAAAACCTAATGCTTCCTACAAACCACTCCCTACAAATTTTGTGGTGAAGGTTCCTTCCTTTGCATTTTTAAATTATTAACAATCACTTCTAAATATTCATCTACAAATATTGTGTCTCTCCTTTCGGGAAGACAACTACTCACAAGAGAAAAATTGTTCTCTTTTACAAACTTGACCTTTGAGGCTGACATGCTAGGACTTGACATATCAATACTTAAGGAAGTAACCTCAAGAAAAATAGTGGAAAAGCGTAATTTATTTTTTATACAGTTAAATATGAAATTAGAAATGGAAATGGAGAAGATTTGTTGAGACTCACCAATGCTCTATTATTTCCTTCCCATGATTACCTTCGCTGCAAATTTCTTCTGATTATGCTATCCCAGTTTCTTAATGATAAAAATGGCAATAAATAAGACAAATTAATACATACATTTGAGTTTCCAATTAAGTAATCATGACACCTCACACGACTTGATTATTCCCACCATCATTCACTGAATATGTCTAATCACATTTTTTTTAAGCAAAAGTGGGCAAGCCACTGAATATATTTATTAATATAATATAATATAAGCTAGTTCAAGAGCTCATCTGGGAAAGAACCAAAAAGAAAACCCAGAATCCTTGCTCATGTCCAATCACATTTACTCTACTTTCGCATGACAGGTACTTTTCCTAAGCTAGCTTTAAACCCAACATCTTTTCAACTTCTTTTCTGCAAAAAGGAAAGATTTGGCATGAGCTACATATATTTGATTATTTATTGCACATTGAATTTTGAACCTTGAACTGTATGAAGCGAGGTTCAAAGTTTCAAAATCATAATGCTTAAATCACTTGACATGCTCATAGCTAAAATGAGACTCATGCATGATACACATGGAAAATTGAATTATGAACAAGAAAAGGAGATGTTCAAGATTCAAAATAAGAAAATCCGGGGACATCAAAGCAAATTAAAACATGGGGCAAGGACTATGGGGAACAAAGTGCATTTCGAATCTTGAAATTCAAACTACCAAAATGATGGTTCAAAGTTCACGATTCAAAATTTGGAAAGAAAGAAAATGCATAATCACATGAATTCGCACTAACCAAAGGAAAAAGGTGAACACGAAGTAACATGGGGATTGTAAATTAAATCTTTAACTTTGAACTACGAAGTTGAAAATTCAAAGTTCAATATGCATTTGACAACATACATGCTAATTAGCAATTTTTACAAGGGAAAGTTCTTTTCATGAGAAACAGGTGGCTCTAACTGGGGATTTGGACCATGAGGGACTAAATAATGAACCCAAAAAGTCTCTAGTTTTGCACAAAACTAAGCCTACTAACAACAAAACACTAACCTCAAGCATGACAAAACTTATGTACATAGAAAAGACCTGCTATTTACAACTCATAAAGCTTGAGATCTTTCCCATTAAATGACAAGGGTATTTTGGTTCCATCAATATACCTTAGTTTGAAATAATTAGGTCTGAGCTCTTGGCTAATCTCAAAGGGCCCTTTTTGAATTTTCCATGGGCACCTCGAGGCTCCCACCTTTTATCCCATAGTAAAACTTTATCTCCTGTCATGAATTTTTAGGGTCAAGCTTTCCTATCAAAGATTTTATTCACCCTATCTTGGTGACTGGTAATATGGTTGACAATATTTTATTTCTCTTCTTCAATTTTTCTCAAATACATTATTCTCTTCTCCAAAGAACTTTGAAATTAATGGTCCTCGGTCACTTTCTATAACTTAGTTGCCACTAGTTCCAATGGAAGAGAAAGTTGAGCTTCCACGTCGTATACCAACTCAAAAGGATATACCCCTATGGCTCATTTGGGTGACATGCAATCAGCCCATAAGGCTTCATGCAATCTTTTGTGCCAATCTTTGGCATTGTCATTAACTAACTTTTTCATTATGGCAATCAAGTTCTTGTTAGTTGACTCGGTCTGACTATTATATTGAGGAAAATAATCATAAGAGTGTGAAAATTGAATCCCATTATCATAACAGAATAAAATCATTTCATGAGAAGAAATTTTTTTCACATTATCTACCACTATCTTGGCGGAAACCCCAAATCTCACCAAAATATTTTCTTTTTGAAAGGAATAGACTATCTTTGAAGTAGTCTTTCTCGTAGAAATAGCTTCTACCCATTTTGTATGGTAGTCTATTGCAGTTAGGATATGGGTGTGACCTGCACTTGATGGAGGATGTATTGGGACCACAAAATCTAAGCCCCACTTCTTGAATGGTTCTTTGATGACTATAGGTCTTAATGGTAAAGCATCCAAATGGGGTTTTCCAGAGAATAACTTACATTTCTCACTTTGTGCCACCCATCTGTAAGCATCCTTGAACATCCCAGGCCAATAGTAACAATTCCTTAGTAATTTGAAAGCTATTATTGAAGATGAAAATGTACGCTGCAAGCTTCATTATGAAAGGATTGACGAAACTTCTTTTGTTTATCCTCATCTACAAACCTGAGAAACATCCCATCTAAGTCTCTTTTGTATAATATATCATCAACTATAACATATTTGGCTACTTTTAATTTCAAATTTATTTTTTCCTTTGTAGTTAGATGGTTAGGACACTCTTCATATGTCAAATAATAAGCTACATTTGAGAACCATTCATCTTTCAGACCCATAAACAGAGATAAATGGATCCTTTCTCTAGATTCTTCATCATTTTATGCAATTAATTTACAGAGGCCCTAACCCCTTACCGATTTTGTGAGTTTGATTTCCAAATCAAACTCCTGCACTTTTGCAACCCAAATTTCCCTATTATTCATAGATACCTCCTGCTAAGTTAGAATACTCTTAACAACCATGTTTGGGACATAAACTGTATAATGACAATGAAGAATATAGTATCAGAACTATTTAATAGCCTTAACCACCGTAAAATCTTGTTTTTCTATAGGAGAGTACTTCAACTCATGTTTCTTTAATGGCACACTCATATAAGAAATAGGAACATCCTCGCCAGCTTCATTCTTTTGCAACAGAACACTTGACATTGTGTACTCCGAAGCATAATAGTGTATTATAAAATCCTTTTGAAAATCTGGATGTGCAAATATTGGAGGTTGAGCAATTTCATTCTTAACTTCTTCAAAATATTTTTTGGCTTCATCATTCCATCTGAAGGTTTGTTTCTCACTTAATAGGCTTACCATGTGTCTGGTTGTTTCTGAAAAATCTGGCACAAACCTTCTCAAAAAGTTGATCTACCCAAAGAAAGACCTTATTCCACTTCTATTGGAAGGTAAACATAACTACTAGATCACTCACACCCTCGTGGGGTCAATCTTGATCCCTTCCTTTAACACTATATGACCTAACAATCTTCCCTCAGTTACATAGAAAATATATTTTTTAGGATTGAGTGATATTCCTTGATCCCTAGACTCCTAAGGATGAGTCTTAAATATTTTGAATGTTTCTTTCTTCTATGGGAGAATATGGTCATATCTTCAAGATATACCACAATTATTTTATTCATTAAATGACTGAAAGAGGAATTCATGGACCGTTGAAAAGTGGCACCTGCATTGATCAAGCCGAATGGCATTTGACTATATGCAAACATGCCCCAAGGAGTGGTGAACATTGTTTTATGATGGTCACTAGGATCTACACTGATATGATTATAGCTTGAAAAACCATCCATCATAGAAATCATCTCAGAACCAGCTACCATCTGTAAAATGTGATCCATATTAGGCAAGGCAAAATTATCTTTTAAACTAGCCTGATTTAGAATTCTAAAATCTACACAGATATAAATTTCTCCATTTTTATTATGAAATGGAACTATGTTCACTACCCATGTATAATGGTGAATTGGGTAAATTATTCTAGAATTAAGCATCTTATCCACCTCCCTAAAAATGACATATGCTACTCTGGGGTTATAATTTCACAATTTTTGTTTGAAAGGCCTGGCTCCAAACTTCAGGGGAATATGATGTTGAAACTGTCCACTTCTGAAATCCTTTAGATATTCATATGACCATGTGAAACACATCCTTGAATTATTTTAATTATTTTTTGAATATGATCTTCTCTTCAAGACTGCAATAGGTGCCCAAATTCACAAATCTAGGATCTTCATTATCCCTTATATTTATTCTTTCAAAATTGCTAGATTATTTGCTGCTGGTTTCATTAACTTGGTCAATAAAACAATTGGTACGGTCAAATAAAATCTCCATCATCACAAGGCCTTTTGGGATGTGATTTCTTTTAGTTTCATAATGTCCTCCTTTTGGTCAATGTTGCAATCAAGCTCAGAGGATCCAAGAATGGATTGTCCAAACTTGGAGCAACACCAGAATAACACAGTGGAATAGCACAACACAGAATATTTCAATATCAACTTTATATTATCTTAGTAATTCAATTAAATACAAAAATTTGGGCTGTAAGGCCTTCCCAATTATGGCCAAATACAATGAAATAACTCTAAGATCTTCTACAAGCATCAGGCCATTTACCATGTACCAATACAAAACAACCCACTACAAGCTTCAGCTCCACCTTCCGAACTAGTCCAGACCTGTGACACACCACACAAAAACCTGGTAGGAACTCCAAGATAGAATCTAAACTTGTGCTCACAATCCACTAAGTAATCCTCTTTCCTCCTAAACCAACATGCCACTAGCTCTTCAAACTTCCTTCCACTATCTTAGATTCACAGATCTCACAAGAACTTTTCCATCTCTTCTTCTCCTACTTGTGTCTCTACCGTCTACCTTAACACTCTATCCAAACCTCTCTATAAATACTAATGCAAACAAGAAAGCCACAATTTGGCCTTACTATTACAATTAATTAAAATCCCAAAGAGAGACCAAGATTTAGGTCCACACAGATCCCAATGAGAGACCCCAAATCAATTCAGTAATAGAAATTAAATGAAGAAGTCGACCAAAGATCCAACTCCCCAAAATAAGCATCTCGGGCCAAGCATGACCAAAAATCAGAAATCATCGGTAAGAACATACCCGAGCATTAGGAAACCCATCAGTAAAATAATAGAAATACAAAAGAAACCAAAATCTATCGGTGAACACAAAACCATCACAGCGACCAAAACTTGTCAGTGAACACAGTATCTGAAACCCGTCGGTGAACACTGAGCCATAATAACCAAAACTCATTGGTGAACACTGAGTCATATAATAACCGAGCAACAGGTCTCTAGCCAAGAACTCCATTTTTCAACTGATCCCCAAAGCAACCAAAAATGTGACTGCAATAGATTTTCAAAGAACCTCAGATGCCCCTGCATCAGACACTCATGGTAACAAAATAAGTGTGCCCCACACTTAGACTCCAGAAGAAAATTAGGAATTCACCACTTCATCTTAACTATCAGTTTCCACATCCTCAAATTCAAGAACCTCAACTTCCACACCAGCACATTCTGCCTCCTCTGATATAATCTCCACAATCTCTACTTAGAAATAGACCAACAACCAAATCTACTTACAAACCCAAGCACAAGAATTGCAAACTCTCCAACATCTCCATCAAAAATAGTAACCTCATCAAAGCACTCAAACTTATCAACAAGTAGCATATAAATATGTCCACCATCTTCACCTACCTCATCCACACTCTCATACTAATCAACCAAACAATCAACATCTTCTGCCCAAAGTTCAACAACACCAACAAATATAGGGTTACCGAGCTCAACAAAGGAAACCCTAATCTCTTCCAAGACCTTAGTCTTCAGCTTCTTCATCTCACCATGGATCTCAACTAGAAAATCCTCAATAATCCAATCAACCATCCCAAGGTCCAATCTTCTCAAAAGCTTATTCCAAGATCTTCAAAAACCCTCTGCAACAAATCCAATTCTGACCACCTTGTGACAACCTCCAAGTTGTTGTAAGTGCGATCCAACATAAGCCACCTCATGAACAACTAGGCCACGACTCACAAGTTCAAGAATACAGATCTGAAACCAATCTCCCAAACAAAACAAACCACACTCTGATACCACTTGATGTAGTCAAGCTCAGAGGATCCAAGAATGGACTATCCAAACTTGTAGCAACACCAGAATAAGACAACAAAATAACACAACACAAGATATTTCAATATCAACTTCATATTATCTCAATAATCCAATTACATACAACATGTCAGGCTATAAGGCCTTCCCAGTTATGGCCAAATACAATGAAATAACTCTAAGATCTATCACTAAGATCTTCTGCAAGCATCAAGCTATTTACCATCTTCCAATACACAACAACCCACTACAAGCTTCAACTCCACCTTTCAAAATAGTCCAGACTTGTGACACACTACACAAAAACCTAGTAGGAGCTCTAAGACATAATCTAAACATGTGCTCGCAAGCCACCAAGCAATCCTCTTACCTCCTAATCCAACATGCCACTAGCTCTTCTAGCTTCCTTCCACTATCATAGATCCACAGATCCCACAAGAACTCTTCCAGCAATTCTTCTCCTACTTCTATCTCTACTGTCTACCTTAACACTCTATCCAAACCTCTCTATAAATACTAATCCAAATAAGAAAGCCACAAGTCAGCCTTGTAATTACAATTAATTAGAATCCCAAAGAGAGACCCAAATTTAGGTCCACATAAATCCCAATGAGAGACCCAAAATCAATTTAGCAACGAAAATTAAATGAAGAAGTTAGCCAAAGATCCAACTCCCCAAAATAAGCATCTCAGGCCAAGCATGACCAAAAATAGAAAACCGTTGGTAAGAACATACCCAAGCATCAGAAACCTGTTGGTAAAACCACAGAATCACCAAAGACACCAAAACCTGTCAGTGAACACAAAACCATCACAACGACTAAAACCCGTCGGTGAACATAGTATCTAAAACCTATCAGTGAACATTGAGCCATAATAACTGAAACTCATCGGTGAACACTGAGACATACAATAACCAAGCAATAGGTCTCCAGCCAAGAACTCCATCCTTCAACTAAGCCCCAAAGAAGCCAAAAATATGACTACAACAGATTTGCAAAGAACCTCAGATGCCCCTACATCATTCAATTCTTTCATCAACACATAATTCTTGACATTTGAACTCTGATCCTTCAAAGAACACTGAAGAGAACTTCTCAATACCTTGCAGAAACATCAACATGAGCATCGTCACTAAAAACTTGCCAAGAATTTTCATTATCAGGTACACTAGGCCGATGAACAAGTTCTCTAGTATAGTGATTATTGTTCAAGTCTGGATGAGGGATCAATAATACTGCTGAACCAGCTAGGACATCTTCTCTAGAATTCAATTCTCGAGGGACCGCTTCAATTGAAAATGCTTCAAACCCTTCAATTTCATCCCAAACTCTATTTTGGTAGTGCTTCATCCTTTCATTTCTTACTACATACATCCGTCTCACCTACTTCACAATTAGCTCAACATCTCCCTTTTTCTGTCAAGGCTCTGATTCCTTTCCTTTTTGCTTCTTTAATACCAAGTAGCAAAGCTTCATAGTCATCTATATTATTAGTATTCTCAAAGTCTAGCTTAAAAGAAATAGGCAACTTTTCTTTGAAAGGAGATATCAAAACCACTCCTACACCAGAACCCATGGTAGAACAACTTCCATCAAACTCAAGTGTCCATATTCCTTCATTTCCAGAGGATTCCAGATCTTTAATATCATCTTCAGGTAATATTACATAATTAGCAAAATCAGTCTCATGATACAAAATCTGGGCTCTTGAATCTTTGGACAGGAAAACTATATATTTTGATTTGGTTTCTAGCTATAAAATCACCTTTTAATTTCCAATGGGGACTATTGTCTGTGACCAATCTAATTTGATTTCACCTCCTAAATCTCTGCAAAAGGTTTGAATTAAAAGCATACCATAACTAGTAGGTATATCAGCAACTAGGATGGTCAATTTTAACCTCTTGTTCGGGAAAGTAGCTAACGAAACCTGGTCATCTTTGATTTGACCAAGTAATGGAACCTACTTAGAATCCATTAAATAGCATTTACCAAAAGTCTTTGTTAATGGAAAATCTCAGGCTTTTTCTACAGGAGAGGGCATAATATTATCTAATGCCCCTGAGTCTATGATACAGTTGTTGAGTTTATGACCATGAATAAACAAAGATACACAAAAAGGTTCTAGTTTTCCCATAACATGAGCAGGTTCTAAGGACTCTTGATTAAGGAAAGATTGAATATTCTTAGGATGATCTAATTCAAGATTTATATGGGTTTCATGAGAAGATACAACATTTTTTTGACTAATTGTAACTCCAGGAGAGGAAACTTTTACATAATCTACTAATTTATCAAGCTCATTGGGATTTAACTTCAAATATCTAGTAGGACAAATCTGGATTTTAGAAGATTTACAAAAATCAACAAAATCAAAAGTAGATTCAGGATCTGAATTTTTTAGAATCTTAACCTCTGGTAATGCATTTGAGCTGCTTCCAATCTGGTTCATCTACTCTTTATATTTTTTGTTTTTGAATGGATGTGAAAATCGATTAGTAACTTTTCCACCCTCTTGACCCCTTTTAAGCACTAAATAGGAAGGTTCCTCAAGAGTGATTAAAATATCACCACCACGGTCTGAATCAAATTCATATTCTAGGTAGTAACTTACGGAGTCTCTAGGTCCTCTAGAGTTTTCTTCATTAGCAAAGATCTCTTGAATGATCTCTTTGTTGGCTTTCATTTGTTTATACCACACAATTTCAAGACATGTGTCTCCATCATTTTCATCTGTTAAATGAAAAATACACATGTTACTTCTTGTAGGAGGAGGTTCAATTTGAAGCCCTTATTGGATTGGCAACACATTTAATGGTTTCCCATAATTTCTCATCCCCTGGTTTGGCTATCTATGAGGAATGTCCTGATATGGGGCGGGCGTAGATTTTGGTAAATGTATTTTCAAAGAAATCATATTGTTAACTAATCTATGTACTACCAGGTCGATAGAACCAGAGGTAGATGCTTGATTAGCTAGTTTTTAGACTTCTCACTTCCACTTTCTTGTTGTTATTAGATCATCTTCAAGTTCTACTGCTAGGCTCTGGGCTGCAGTCAAGTCAGCAACTCTATCCCTTCTCAACTGATAACTTATATTTGGTGGCATGGCATTAGGAAAGAAACCCTTTTGGTTCTCACAATTAGGTCTATTGGCATTGGGAATTTGGTAGCGAATCTCATTGAATTTTGCCACAAATTCTCTCATGGGTTCTTGTAATTCCTTTTTTTAGTTGGGATAATTGATGTAGGAGGGAATGTTCATCTTCACCAGATTTGAATCATGATTTGAAGGCTATTTTCATAGAATTCTAATCAGTAATATGACCATTTGGAAAATGCTAGAACCAGATAGTGGCTTACTCGGAAAGGGTTTGCACAAATAACATAATTGCTACATCTTTGTGTTGAACAACTAAAAATCCTCAAGTAGTATTAAAAGCATTCAGATGATCATCCACAAAAAATGTTTCCATTACCATAGAACTTAGGTAGGATATCTCTAGCCCCTTTTGGTAAGGGATGATTTCCTCCCACATTCAATGGACCAACTGTTACTCCCCAAGGTTGTGACATGATTGACTTAGGGAAGATAGTTACAATAGGTGGAGCCTGGATTCCAGATAATGTTAAGGCCTACCAATTAAGGTGATGTGAAGATGCTTTAGGAGAAACCCTAGGTGGATAGGATGTTCTTCTCTTTTCTTTATTCTTAGGAGTATAGGTAATTGGAAAATGAAAATTATGAAACTCTTGATAAAACCTGTCGAAAATACCCTCCCTTCTCTGGGATCTAGTGTAAAGATGGGAATCTAGGGTTTAGGGTTTCAAGGGCCTTGAGATATCCTATCTACCATGATAGCCTCTATAGCTATGGGAAGTCCCCTTATCCACTCCCCAATCTCTTCTTCCTCCTCTATAACAAGTCAAACTTGATAATATTGCTAATCAATTACTCTTGACTTCTAGGCCAGAGTATTTAAATCATCAATAATGTCCTCTTGAGTATCTAAAAAATGTAAGTCAGGTTGAAGGAATGGAGGGAATTCTTATTGATCGGGTATTGCATGAATAGGAAATACCATTATTTAATCTTATAGAAAAACAAAATTGGATACTGATCTGCTCAACAACGTACTCCCCAGTAGAGTCACCAAAAATATGTTAGTGAACATATTTTTCCTCTTAATGATGAACAAATAAATAACTCCTTATACCCAGTATAGAAGAAAAATATACTAATAGTTGAATGAGTTTGTCACAATTACACTCTCTGCTTCAAAGGAGCATCATCCTTATACAAATATATATCTTTAATAACTTTTTATTAGAAAAGAATATTAATTTGAGATACACTTTTTACCAGAAAGCGTGAAAGGCTTTAATTAACATTAATCACACATCAAAGGGATAAATGTTTTGAGATTTATTAATAGTTATTCCAAGCCAGCTCACTTGAATTATGAAAGAAAACTATTTAAGAATGGCCGATTTAAACGATACCAAATCTTGAAAAGATTACTTACAAAACACTAAGATATATTTGCAGATCAAAGTAACATAATCATTTAATTCCAACTGAAACAAAAATCATACATTTCATCAGATCAACTGATCAACGAAAATACCAGAATATGCTCATAAAATCAACTGATTATATGTATTTCTATATCCATAGTTTCACAGTATAATAATAGAAAAATAACTCAAACAAACACATAGTATTGTAAAAAATTTTACCAGAGAACCAACCCTCATTCGGTCATCAAAAATTGAATGTATTACCATGTAGGGATAATTAATTTTTAAAAAATAATTAACCAAAGAGATAGAAAAAACTTTTGGAGAACTTGCAAAAATAAGATAGCTATCTAGAAAACTAATTGACTGATTGGTGAATTTCAGCTCCATCTTTCCCAGCAGTGTTGGTGGAAAATTTTTTTGCACTCCATTCCTCAAATGAAGATGAGAACTTCTCTCTCAGTTCTTGATTTGGTGTAGTAACTATTTGAAACCTTTTCCCCCAAATGCTCTTGAAATTTTGAATCTTCTAAGATTTATTTTCAAAAATATTCATCTACTCGTATCCATAAACAACTGTTGATTCCACATGAGCTAAAATAGAAAAATCCTTCACCTCTACCTATTTAGAAACTCTTAGATTTTCTATCTTCTTTTCATAAGAATCAAGCACTTTATTCATATCACAGTCAGTCTCCTTTTCACTTCCAATTATTTTCTGCATGCATTCATTCTGAGAATGCATGATTTCCTTTGATTTGAGTTTATATGAGCTTCAAGGATCTAGACATATTCTTTAATGGATTTCTGGTATAATTCATCTCCCTATTCTATGTCCATCTTGGAAATGAACAATGAGTTCTCTTCAAGGCCTGGTATTTCTTTCTCCGAAAGAAACTTGTTTATACCATAAGCATAAACTTCCTCCATATTTCATGTTTCAATATCCAATTGATCTTTTTCAACATTCCTCATGATTCAACATCTTCCTCTACTGCTTTGATCAATTTATCATATTTTTCAATCAATTTATTGAAATCATTAGTGAATTTGGTGATCTCTTTAGCTACCTTATCAATCTAGGTGAAGAAGGCCTTTGATATGGATCTATATGTATGGACTTGATCAAGGAATTTATAGTTTTATGGAGACATAACTCCCAAGTGGATGGGTATCATGGATTGGGGCTAAGGAACTAGACCTTGAAGATGTTGTATATATTTAGCTAATTCACAAAGAGCCTGCTTTAGTTTCATTTTGTCTTCAGCATCTTTCAATACCCTGTGACTGATTTTCTTATTGGCCGAGTTCAAGATTTTCAAATCGAAAGCTCTAGTGGCATACCTAAATCCACCTTTTCCACATCAAAATCCTTCTTTGTCACTTCATCAATATTTTTATCAGAATTGGGCTTGAAAACCTCTGCAATCTAGTGGCCTATTTTAGGGTCCACATCCAACATAGCCTCTATTTTGGGCTTCTTCATGCTTGGGGTTTTTCCCAGGTACTTGCTGACTAGATCTCTAGCTAGAGTGGAGACTAGAATGATGTTTCTCTTTTTGCTGATTGATAATTCTAGTCAGTTTGGAGTCTGCAGTGTAGTAGTCTCTAAGGAGGTTTGTGTTCCAAGGCTCTTCAAAATTGTTAGGTCATGGTTACCTTCTTTTCCTGATTGATTTCTTGAAGGACTAACTGGTGACTTACTCATTTTGGATTTTATTTGAGTTTGTAGATTAGATTATTCCTCCAGATCTATTAAAATGTACGGGATATTATCTACCTTCCCTTTCCTTTTTCTTCTGGTTCTTATTATTCTTGCAGATTGTTCAATGTCTGGCTTCTTTTCTTCTGAATGAAATTCTACTCCATAGTTTTTTTCACCTACAGAAATAAATTTATCAATCTTATCAGCATGGACAAGAGAGGCTGTGAGCTTTAAAACCCTCAGAATATTTATGATTAATGAACTAGAATTTAGTTGCTTTTTCTTTTTTATTTAGTTCTTTTGACCATCTATATGTTCTTTTAAACACATCTTGGAATAGGGAATTCACATCTTCTTCTTCTCTTTCTTCCCATTCTATCTTCTTGGCTAATGTGTCATCATTCAGCTCCACATATCTAGATTCCAAGTCACTTTCTTCATCCTCAATATCTAAACCTTTAACCTTGAAAGGAAATCGTAATTAGGCAATCTGTTGCAAGGTGAATCTTGAGTGTAGTCTCTTTTCAACTTTAATTTCATCTACATAGTCTACTAAAAAATCTTTCAGCTTTGCTTGATGTAAAAATGTGGCATCGATATTGAAATGACTTGCTACAAAATGCTTGATGTAAAAATAGCTTATTTTCTCGTAGGAAGGGATATTTATGATTTTTAGTTCTACATCCAAGGAAGAACATGTATGCATACATCTGAAGTGATAATTCCCTAAATCAATGGGAAAAAGAGAACCTACCCCTCTCTTAAGTTTGAATTTTACCTCAAACTGGATTAGTTATCTGCAGACTTCTAGTAAGAAATATTTATCTAAACAATATCTTGGGAGTTTCATAGGTTCTCCACTGAATCCTCCTACTCTTAAGTGTTTTAAATTAGGGAATTGGATGAAAAAGATACCATAAATATTAATTAACTCCATACCTTCTTCGGATATTGTGCAGTTGATTTTTCCTTTTATCTCAAAAATGAGCTTGGACAAGAATGTGTTCTAAACTCTTCGGAAATATTCTGGATTCCTTTTCTTCTATAGCAGTGGATAATATTCATAAATTTTCATATTCTCCTTCCATTGTCTATGTGGAAATACCTCCCAATTTGTGCAAGTAGCAAATAGATAAAATTGGTATGAATTCAAAAAGAAACTTGATGCTTCTGCAGATTGGGACAATTCTTCATGAAGCCTTTCTGCTATCACTTCTACCCAATCAACACCTTGACCTATTTCTAAAATAGCTTGGATGAAAATGTACATCCAGTGTTCCCAGAGAATATTGTTGGGTTTTACATTCACCCTATTCAGCGTGATAACTACATCTCAGACCTCTCTGATCAAGTGGTATTTCTTTAATGGCTTCGACAATCTGGAACCACCTCTTTCAGAATTTATCAACTAGTCCCTATAAATATTATTTCTGCATTCCTTTTTGTTTTGGTCATATTCTAGTTGAGCTTTCTCAATACTCCAATCATCGTATGCTTCCATAAGCTGAATTTGCAGAGCTATCATGACTATCTGTCTATTGATGGTTATCAAAACTTCTCTAGAAAAGGAACAAATGCATTTCTTACTCCTGTCATGTCTATTTCTGCACTCCATTTCCAATTTTGGGCATAGAGTCACTTCTAGAAAACCTACTGCTTCCAACAAACTACTCTGCAACTTTTGTGGTGAAGGTTCCTCCCTTTGAATTTTTTTTTAATTATTAACAATCACTTCTAATTCTTCATCTACAAAGATGGTGTCTCATTTTAGGAAGAAAAATACTCACAGGAGAAAACTTGTTCTCTTTTACAAACTTGACCTTTGAGGCTGACATGCTAGGACTGGACATATCAATACTTAAGCAAGTAACCTCAAGAAAAATAATGGAAAAGCCTAGTTTATTTCTTACATAGTTAAATCTGAAATTAGAAATGGAAATGGAGAATATTTCTTGAGACTCACCAATGATCTGTTCTTGCCTTCCTATGATTACCTTCGCTTCAACTTTCTTCTGATTATACTATCGAAGTTGCTTAATGAGAAAAAATGGAAATAAATAAGAAAAATTAATAAATACATTTGAGTTTCCAATTCGGTAGTCATGAAACCTCACATGACTTGATTATTCCTGCTATCATTCGTTGAATATGTCGAATCACATTTACTTTACTTCCGCATGACAAATACTTTTGTTGAGATGGCTTTAAATCCAACATCTTTTCAACTTCTTTTTCGCAAAAAGGCAAGATTTTGCATGAGCTACATATATTTTGTTATTTATTTCACATTGAATTTTGAACCTTAAATTGTGTGAAGCGAGGTTCAAAATTCAAAAATCATAATGCTTAAATCACTTGACAGGCTCATAGCTAAAACAAGACTCATGCATGACACACATGGAAATTGAATTATGAACAAGAAAAGGAGATGTTCAAGATTCGAAATAAGAAAATTTGGGGATGTCAAAGAAAAAAAAACATGGAGCAAGGACTGTGGGGAACAAAGTGTATTTCAAATCTTGAACTTTGAACTACTAAAATGATGGTTCAAAGTTCACGATTTAAAATTTAGAAAGCAATAAAATGCATAGTCGCATGACTTCACACCGACCAAAGGAAAAAGGTGAACTTGAAGCAACATGGGGATTGTAAATTGAATCATGAATTTTGCACTGTGAAGTTCAAAATTCAAAGTTCAATATGCATTTGACAACATACACATTACTTAGAAATTTTTACAAGGGAAAGTTATTTTCATGTACCCATCTAAGTACTATCTGAACCCACTAAGTGTTGAACTCTTTCATGAACATTAGGGAATTTTTTAACCCTTTCACCTCAATGTGTTTGTTTTCATCTTTAAGGTTTCTATCTGTGCAAAGCTTCTTGTAAGCTTCTTCAACCTCAAGATCTGCAATATCTACAACCTTGCAAAGGATATATGCTGAAACATCTTCAATCAGAAAAACCCTAGGTGGTATACTCAAGAACACTCCTTGGTCTTCAAATTGTGAAGCAACCTCTGGGAAAAATTATACTTAGGCTCTTCACAGGTAGAGTTCTTGATCAGGTTGACCTTCTTGTCCTTTGTGTACTTGATCTTTGTGACTCGCGATGTGGTTTCCATTTTTGTGAAATTAGAGATTTCTGTGTAAACAAACTATGATCTCAATAAGTCTTGCTACTTATGTGATCTTTTTTTTTGATGCCGGGAATCTATTAGAGTCGCCTTTAAATCTGCTAGGAATCAATCTACAAACTTGTCACTTTCAGTCACTCCATTTCTCTTTGTTGTTTTCTCATTTTTGCATGGTGAATGAAATGAGCTCTTGTTGCCCTATTTATATAAAATAACCTAATCAGTACAATTAATGCTTTAGCTACCACTCGATTGATGAAACAAAGATGTTTGGGTATCATACCAACTTCATCCTCAGTGATTATATAGTGCTCAGGGTAAGTGATAACTTAGTTGCACTTTTCACATGTTCAACGAAGGTGCTCAGTATATAGCGGAGACTTGATTATCTTTCATGTGTTTACCAACGATGCTCGGTATGTATTCACAACTTAGCTTTTATATGTATACCAAAAATACTTGATATATATTTACCGACGATATTGTATTCACAAAATCATAATAAGTAATACCATAGTGCATCTCCATTCATGCTAATTTGGCATTTTATTAATGAATATTGGAACTGATGTAAAATATAGCTTTGTATAGTGTAGTTCCATACTTACTTGTATGCTTAGGTGGGGGTGGTGATATCACCAGATCCATTGGATGAGGTTTCACATACTGTGATGCTTGTTCCAGCATCATCTTTGCTTGTATCTTTCCTCCATATTTGATTTCTCATTTTCCTGATATCTTCAATAGTGTTCGCATTAGAAAAGTATTTGACTCTGTCACTCAATCTCTGCAATCCTTTCTTAGATGACCAACCTTATGACAATATAAGAATTCCATTCTAGAGTTATTCTAGTTCCTAGACCTTTGTATCCATCTCCTCATGTAGTTTTAAGCTATGTGTCCATATCTACCACATGCTATGTAATTTACCCATGTGTTGTAATCCCAAACATATGAGTTACCGAATCTTCTCGGTTGATAGGAATTTTATTTTTTTTTTTATTTCCATTTTTTCTTTTTATTTTTCCTTCATTCATGAGATGTGTGGCCATGCATTTTGCAAGTGGAACAATATTTTTCCATGTAGGATTCCTTATTTGGTTTGTTCACCTTAGATCTTCATTCACATACTTTGTGTCCATGCTTGTTACAGTTATAACATTTACCTATGAATGTAGAAGTGTATTTAGGAATACCTTTAGCTTTTCTCCCGCAAACATTTGATGTGTGGTCTAGTTTTCCACAGTGATTGCATGACTTCTTCATTGCTCTTGGATTTGTGTAGACATATTTTTTTTCAACTCGGTTTGATTATTCTCCATGCTCGGTATACCCTAATCTAGTATTGTTGTTGAGTCTTCTTTGTCCATTCAGAAAAGCATTCATTCTTTTTGTACTTTCTTCAGCTTTATTGATCATATCATTGTGTTGTTGCTGAATCCTTACTTCATACTTTAGTCTCTCCTTTTCTTCTCTTAGTTCACCAATAGCTTCCAATTTCCCATTTAGTTTTATGCTCACTCATTTTTCCTCATGACTCATAAGAACTATTTGATTTCTGATCTCATGATGATGGTCAATGATTCTCTGTATTTCATATTCTCTCTCTTGTAGCTTCTCAGTGATCTTCCTCCTATCATCAATAGCTAATGTTAATTCTTATTCATCTTGTCTATCATTATTCATAACATCAATCATTCTTACCATCTGTGTCTCTTGACTGATTTATAGTACCTTTACTTGTCTGTCAGATGTTGATTTATTTCAATAAGACTTGTAATGCTTCCTTCAGATGTGTCAAATGTATTGCTAGATGTAGATCCTGATAACTCAAACAAATCAGGTATCTCTTCTTCATGATATTTATTTTGATTGTAGTGAGATGACATAACTTTTATTTCATCCAATATCTCTCTCATCTTGATTCTTTCTTCTTTTTATTGCTTGTAGAAGATCTGTATCTGCAACTTTTGATTTTCAATATTCTTGTCAAGCTTATACCTTTCCATTGTATGATCTTTTCTCTCAAGTGATTTAAACTTTTCCAAATAAGAGATCTAGATCTGATACCAATTTTTAGAATAATGGAATGGTATGTATTGAGAGGGGAGGGGTGAATTAGTACCCTTAAAACTTTTAATCAATTAACCCTTAGTAATCTTTCCTTGCATTACCGACCATATTGCTTTTCTACCTTATGCATGTAATATCAAAACATAAACTTAATTACATGTAAACATTCATAGAAACATCATGAAAAGTAGTTACACATGACACAAGAATTGGTAATGCAGAAAACCCTTGTTAGAAGGTAAAAACTGTGGTGGGGATGAAACCCACAAAGCTTCGCTATCTGCAGAATGGAAGGTGTCGGTTAAGGCTACAAGTGTGATCACTTTTGATGATATTACCCTATTAGGTTTAACATTTTAGACTGGTTAGGTCTACTCAGTTAAGATATTTTAACAACATGATTAAGTGTGCACTTGGTTAAGATATTTACAATAAGACTGTTAAGTCCACCTTCTTAAAGGATTTATTCTATTTGCTACAATTGTTAGAGATTAGTAAAAAATAGTTGTTGACCTAATAGTATGCAATCTTGAATTTCTGATTATAGATCCTTTAAGTTCACAAGATATATGTATGACCTATAGTGATTGATTAATACCTCTGTTCTTCTTAGTAACCTTGAATCTTGTTCTTCATAACTGAATTATTTCTTTTGTGTCCTTCTACATGAAACACTCCATCTGATCCATAGATGTCTGATGTGGCTATAATCATCATGTTTGGATTGATTACTACATCTATTTATAAATTGTATTGACCTATTTAGGTTTCATTCTTTACAATAAAAACTCTATGATCAAAGGTTTACAACTTGACCTTGATCTCCTAGTTTGCATGTTTACAATCAGTTATGCTAATTAAACAATTACATATGCTTTTCTTTCTCCTCAAGAAATATTTTTACAGCTAAGCATAAAGCTAATTATAAAACTGAAGTTCTTTATTGTACGTGTATCTCAGATCCACTTTTTTAGGAATAAAATTGTCTCTCGGTAGACTAGTGCTTGGTATGCTCTATTTGGTTTACTTTGTAAACTGTCTGTTAGTGATAGTCTGATTTTGGTGTTCATTGTGCTTATGTGTTTCGGTGACTTTTTCACTTATCTATTTCGGTGACCATTGCACTTGTCTGTATGTTGTCACTTGTTGATCATGTTAGTGACACTCCAAAAGCTATTTCCCTATATACTAATGACAAATATGATCCTTTAGAATTATCAGTATAGAGAAAAGTGCACCATGAATATAATTAATGTACTAAATTTCTTATAAATATTTTAATTCCCACATTGCCCTATGGTCAGTTGATCAGTTAATAGTAGCATTTGACCACATGGAACTGATTGCAGGTAAAGAAACTATAGAAATATGGTTCCATGTATATTGGTCAATCTTTAGTTTGACCAACATTACAAACACTAAATTCCATGGTTTAAACTGTCAGTCTCATCCAAATTCATTGATAATTTTATAAGTCATATAAACATGTGTGTCCATCAGATGTAGTAGTAATATGATGTTATAAAAATTTACTACATATAACCTGTAGGAATATACTTACAACAATATAAATAATTCTTGCAATGGTAAGTTATTACCTAGCGAAGTAAACCCTAAGTCACCGGAAGTGATAGGGGTTTTTCTTTTTGATGATCATCCATGCATTCTACGTTTGAGATTCTTAGTCTTGTTCTCCCTCTTTCATGTGTTCATCATCATTCTTCATCATGCCCTCCTTCCCTCCCTCATCTCTTCCACTTTGTGGAATCATGAAATAAAATAAAATGGAACTGCATTTTCTATTTTAAGTTATATGCCCGTATTGGTCATAGTTCTGACTAACATGGGGATGGATTAAAAAAAAAAAAATTCTATCAACCAACCAATCAAAACAATTTTAAAACTTGGTTGGAAATGTTGGTCTAAAAATAGGGTCAAATGTACTAGTGAGTCTCTTGTGAAAGGAAAAAAAAAAACTGGTATCATTCTCCCTAGTAAAGTCACCAATCAAAACTGGAACTTGAAATAGAACCCTAAAACATACAGATCCTTTATACTTTTAAGCTAGGGTTTTGGCCAAAGAATAGGAATGGCCAACGGCCAGAAAATTCAAATTCCCCTACTCTTTTGGTCCAATTATAACCAAGGCGGGTGTACCCAAATACTATAATTAACTCAAAAGTCTTGAAATAACAAAATATTTGTCTATCAAAAAATCAAAGCTGAAAACTATTGGGTTATTGAGAGGGGGGTGTGAATCAGAAAACTATGATACTTTAAACCTTAAAAAATCAACTCTAATTCAACTCGATAGGATAAACAACAATAGTACCTAAATCACCAAATAACTTCAATAACTCAAACATTAACTTGCATAAATACTAAATATCATGCACATGAATCATTCAACTCATTTAACACCAAATCTAATGAGGAAACCCAATTTGGGAAAAACCTCTATGGGGATTGTCACCCACAAATGAAAATACTCTTCTGAAGTATGCTCGGTTAAAAGTCAGTCATGTTAAAGATTATAATGCACATAGTTATATGTGACCATGTTAGGGAATTTACCTTAGACCCATTAATATCTTCACCCTGTTAGGAGTGGCCTAGTTAAAGGGATTTGAACACTCTTTTAGAATGTCACCTTTCTCAAGGATTCTAAAATAAGACTGTTGAGTCCATTCGGTTAAGAGATTTTGTTGTTTTAAATGAAAATAAGCAATAGTGTATAAAATGATCTATAAAATTGAAACTAACTCTTTCTTGATCAGATCCCTTATGCGTTCTTTATGACTACTGGAATCAATACTTCATTTTTCCCTACTCTAGACTCATATTTTCACCTCTTTTCTCTTCTCTACATCACTCGATAGAACTTCAACACTTCAAATTGCTAGCCTTTTGTTATTCAAATTCATCCTTTAAATAGACTATGTTTTTGCCTCTTAATCTCCTTGATTAAGTTTCCCTTCAATCACGCTTATCTGTTAGATTATCTTTTTGAACTGATTCAGTGAACTTAAAAATTGGTTAGCCACTTCGACATCACCTCAGAACTTGCACTTTTCTTGGAAGTAAAAATTTCACTTTTGTCACTTAATCTATACCATAGATTTATTCCTTGAATTTTCTCATGTTTAGATCTTGTAACCAGCTCTTCTTTGTTCTTGGAATCCTCCATATCATTGTATCTTACCATTAAATGTGTTCTTATCCTTGTTTTTAATATATCTTATACTTGACAACTAACTCTCGGTTCGGTGACTAACATGCACTACTTGGTGCTTCAATGTCTTGGTGTCCTAACTGACTTACATAACCCTTTACCGACAAACTTCTTTCTTCTTGGTAACTTAACTCTTTAGTCTTATCGACTTTCCCAATCTACTTTACCAACTTGATAAAGTAGAAACCAATCATCTCAAGATGAAATTATCATTGTCTGATCTTTATCTATTGCCCAGTTAAATCAACTCTGAAAGATATGGAAATTCAATATGAACTAGAAAATCAATTTCTTGACATCAATGAAAAAATAAAAATTGATCTAATCCTTTCTACAATATTGTATACCTATGATCTCGATCTTCATCATCATCTCCATCAGTTGAGTAACAATATCTCTCTTTGGCATTGATGGAAACACTATCAATTTATGATGGCAACAATTTCAATATTCCTTTTACATCTTTGTTCAGTCTTTACTCCCTCTGATTTGTTTGATCTTGTTCTCCCTGTGTGTTCATTCTCTCTTAACATCTTTATGCATATTCTCTCTTTCTATTCTTTCTTATTCTCCCTCTTCTATGTATACATCAATTATTCATTCTCCCTCTTTGATGACAATGTCAAAGGTTCATACTTATGAAAACTTATTCAGTAAATGGATCATACCTTGCATGTACTGATAGTTCATTACATACATAATTTCTTTACACAACTTCAGGAAACACCTAAAGTGTGAACATGAGCATCAACTCACAACATAGATATTCTATTGAGTCCTAGAATTGATGCAGCATGCATCATGCAATAGTGAATTTTGGATAGGGGTACGACCCCTAATTTACCTCAGAGATACTCAAAAGAATCCTTTGATAGTGGCTTAGTGAATATATCTTCTAATTTCTCCTTTGAGTTCACATGCTCCAATATCACATGCTTGACTTGAAATTTCTCTCTCAAGTAATGATGTTTAATAGAGATGTTCTTGGTATTAGAATGCATCACCAATTTCTTTGATATGTTTATAGCACTTGTGTTATAAAAAAAATAGTTACTGGATTGATAATCCTCTTGCATACCTTTAAGTAGTTTTTTTATCCATACAATGTTTTCACAATTCGTAGCTACATCAACATACTTAGCCTCAGTAGTAGACTATGATATACAACTTTGCTTCTTACTTATCCATATTACTAATCTTTCACCTAAAAATAAATCTCTTCCAGTTGTACTTTTTCTATTATCAATGTTTCCAGCCCAATCAACATCAGTGTAGACCTTCAATTCAAAAGTTCCTCATTTCTTGTACAGTAGACAAAAGTCCTCAGTTCCTTTTAGATATCTAAATATCCTTATAACTGTAGACATATGTCTCTTTATTCCATGTTCATTGTATAAGAGTTTAAACACATTAGAAGTAAACTCTCCTCCTCTGTCAGATCTCAAACACTTATGTTTCCTTTTCAAATCTTGCCTTGTACCACTTAAACATTTGAAAAGCTTCATACTTTTCTTTTAAAAACATGATAGACATCATTCTAAAATAATCATCAACAACCAAAATGAAATATCTAACATCATTGTAGATTTGTGTTCTCATTGGTCCACATAGGCTAGTGTGCACCAAGTCAAAAATTCCTTGTGTAACATAAGACTTACTTGTAAAACATGACTTAGTCATTTTTCCAACTTGACATTCCTTGCAAATGATATTCTCAAGTTTCTCTAATCTCGGTAGACCTCTTACTCTATTATTTTTTATCAATTTAATTAGATTGTCAAAATTTCCATGACATAACCTCTTGTGCCATAACCATGCATCTTCAACTTTAGCATATAAATAACTTTTAGTAGATGTATCAAGCTAGAATAGGTTACTTTTCAATTTTTCTCTAGTGGAAATCATACTTCCTTTCTTATCAAATACTTTTACCTTTCCATACTAAAATTCTAATCAGTGTCCTATATTGTTTAGTTGTTCCACACTCAACAAAGTGTACTTCAGTCCTTCAACCTAATATACATCATCGCATCTGGTATTATTAAATAGAATTATCAAACATTTACCTTTCATAGGATATGGGGCATCATTATTGAATCCAACATATCCTCCATCATGTTCTTCCATAGTATTTAACTTAGGTGTATCACCAGTCATGTGGTGTGAACACCCACTATCTATAATCTAGGTGTCATTCTTGCTTACATGTGATATTAGGGATTTTTCTTCTTGCTTTTCTTCATCAAAATTATCCTTGATGGAAATATATACAACTTCCTATCCATCATCATCATGTATGTCATCATCAGTTAGTATTTCATTATCAATATGACATGACTTCTTACCTTTATTTTTATAATCTTGGAATCTTCTGTTATGGATTTTTCTTGTATGAATCACAATGCTTGAAATGTCTATGTGAATCCTGTGCCTTTACTTCTGATTCAGAGACAAGAAAAGCCTAATTGCTAAGGACTAAACAAGGTCCTTCTTCATTTTTGAGTT
>MU227069.1:1977056-1994197 GCA_018584345.1 Thuja plicata
ATGCCATGACCTATTCTCTCAGCATCTCCATCTATTCCTAATACTCTACAAAGAGCATAGGCATTATACTTGATATAGAAAAATAGGTCCTTGAAATAATAGGGATAAGGCTCAGCCTTAGGACCTAAATGATCTCTAATATCTTTTGGCATATGCTTCTTCAATAAGCCCCTAGCAACACCAAGCTTATTGCTATATCTTTTCTCTTGCTTCTTCATGTCAATTTTGGTCGACATGGTGCTAAACAGGCCAAATGCTTGCATGAAAGAATTTCTATTTAGGACAAGCAAATTGGTGCCATCCTCCCTCTTGATGGTCTTTGTCAATACATCATAGTGGTTAGCCAACTCTAGAAATAGGTCAACATCAAGGAAAACATCAGGCACCAACAACCTACCCAGACCAGATATCCAAGGGTTTGACACAGGGATAGGTTTATTAGCATTATTGTAAAAGTAGGAAAACAGAGAATAACCTATTGTTCCTGGGGTACTTGCATCCCTGATGTCCTTGAAGTCGTCTTTAAAAACACCAGCATCAATCTTTCTGTTTTGAGTGGACCCTGGCAGTAGCTGCAGAAATTAATCTGAGAAGCTAGGTTTTCCTTTAGGCTCATCTCCACTGCCTCCACTGGTAGACGCCATGCTCATAGCTGTACTCATTTTACTAACACTTGAATCTGAGATCAGACGATATTGAAATAAATCTAGGATCACAACTTACTGAAACTTCAGACAATTCTCTCTCTCTTTCAATAACCTAGAATATCTCTTTTGCTCTGAAATAATAATTTCGCTTTGCAATTATGAATTTGGTGAACAAGAATGAATGCACAATTTTCTGTTTATAGCCACAAGATTCAGAGTACATGGCTCAAAGTTCAGGAATGTCAGTTCTGTATTTAAGTTTACATGCCGTGAAATGTTCAAAAACCTAGCCGTAGTGCGCGAGTTGACAGGAAATTGAATTTAAATCTTTTAAAATTTTGGCGCCATCATCAAATGGTTAAGATAGCTGACATGGCACTTCGTGATTTGCCTTCTGTCATACATCTCAGCTACCTTTTGTACACGGCAATCAAAAATCCTTTTATCTGATTGGCCACCGGGGATCTCCTCTGTCACATCCTCCACTTGGTGCCGCTTTTACAGATCCTCTTTATCCAGTGACCTCGCGACCTCATAAAGTCTCTTTGTCGCGAACGATTTCCCTTAACCATGGTCTAATCATCAGATTTGGTGACAACAACCCTTCTTTACCTCAGCTTAACCCAAGTTTTCTAGCGATCAGGGGACTGTAACAAAATCTTAGTCACGCAGAGTTAACCTTGACTCAGTTTTAATCTCCAGACTACGCGACCAACCGTTACCTTTTAACACTTTACAGTCATCGCCAAGTCGCCAAATGTTCATTCCTCTTTACAAGACTTGACGACAACCTTCAGTCGCCGAGTCGGGAGATCCACTGTCTTTACCTTTTACTTGAAGCACGTGCCCTTTTATGCTTACAGCGACCTCGCGACATACCTTAATCGCTTAGTCGGGAGCACTTTTTCCTTAAGGCACTTTTGTCATGAGACTTAGCGACCACCGTTAGATCCTGTCATCTGTTCATTGAATGGCTATCCTTTAATCATTTCATAATTTCACATACCCTTAAAATATCACGAGACTTAGCGACCAAGGGTATAATGACTTAAGTCTCCTTATCGCTTGATCCTTTTTCTTTATCAAGCGATTACACGACAACTAATAGCATTCTGACAGATGTCATCTTTTCTCTTGTCCATTTGAATAACTGAGTCATTGCCCCTTTCTAGCGATAACCCGACTGAGTAACTTTACTTAACAGCTAACAGTTAGTTGCATGGTCGTGAATGTTATCTCTTAACCGTCTTTTTATCACCAGACCACGTGACTAAAGAGTTTCCTTAACTGTTTGACTGAGCTGATCCTGCGACTGTGCGACATGAAGGAAGGCGCAAGGTCGGAAGACACTTTGTTGACTTGCCTTTTCTTCATGCGATCACCCGACTGAGGTGGGTCCTGTGTCTTTTAAAACTTTATAACATGATATTAAGCGACAACCCAACTAAAGAATGATCGCTAAGTCTCAATACATTGATGGAATATTTTGTTTCTTTACGAGACTAAGCGACACAAGGTAAAAGCAAAGTCGGGAGATCACTTGGGATATTCGTTCTTGGTTAAGTGATCAAGCGACCTGACTTAACATTTTAAATAGCACATGCCTTAAGTAAGTTGGAAAAGTTAATGAGGAAATATAAGACATGGCCAAGGGTTTTTTGAATGCATCGTTTTAACATTTGGCCTTAGGGTTTTTCAGGGTTTATCAGGATTTTGCAAGGATTTAGCATGAAAACCTGAAATTTTTCAGAGAACAAGACAAGGAACTGGGCAAAATAGAAAAAACACGAGATACAACCAACATCTCCTAATTCTATTTTCTCTCTTGTTATCTTCTCAGCTGTCTTTCTTCTTATCACTATCATTCTCAGAGCATCTTTCAGCAATGTGTCCAATCTTGTTGTTACATTTAAAAAATTTCAAGGGTATCTTACCTTGGTACTTGCCTTTACCTATATGTAGTCTTCTAGATAGTAGAGCTTCAAAATCTCTTTCATTTTCTTCATCTTCAACATACAGTTCTTCTAACTCACTCTTGCAACTATAGAATATTTCACTATCACTACTTGCATAACCATCACTTGGTCTAGACTTCCTAGAACTTCCAATCTTCAAAGATGATTAAAATGTAGACTCAATCCTATTAGTAGCAAGTAAACTATTATCAAAATCATTAAGCTCAAAATAAATCAACTTACCAATAGTAGCATCCAGCAAAACTGTCATCTGAGGAATGGATCTATTCTTGTATTGTAGATACTCAGATGGCATACGTAGGTAACAATGTTCTTAATAGTTTTCTTGTCACATCTTCTTCAATTATCTATCCTCCAAGACCTCTGATAGCATTAACAATTTCTTTTAGCCTTGCACTATATAGTCAAACATTTTCACCTTCTTTCATTCTCATAGCATCAAAATTTCCTCTTAAGTTTTTAGATTTTGCCTTCTCAACATGTTGATCTCCACCATGTACCAATACAATCTTATCCCACATCTTCTTTGTTGTATCACAATCTTTAAGGTCATTAAACTCCATAACAATGAGAATAGATGGTATCTCAATCATGACTTGTGTGTGGTCTTGTCTTTCTCTTATCTTCTCAAGTGTCAAAGGTCCAAATGGTGGTGGTGAATACTCATTGTCAAGATAGTATAGTGCATACTCTCCAATCCCAGATAGGTGCAACCTCATTCTTTTTTTCCATGTAGATAAGTTGTCCTTATTCAACTTTGGTGCCTCCCTCTTATACATATTCGAATCTTTAACTCAATTATTTTAAACTTATCTCTTAGAGTACTCAGCTCTGATACCAGTTGTTGGATTACTAAGAGGGGGTGCATTAGAAAACAATGATACTTTAAACCTTAAAAACTCATCTCTGATTCAACTCGCTAGGATAAACAACAAAGTAACTAAACCACCAAATAACTTCAATAACTCAAACATTAACTTGCATAAATAGTAAACATCATGCACATGAATCATTCAACACATTTAACACCAGATTTAAAGAGGAACCCGATTTGGGAAAACCCTCTATGGGAATTGTCACCCACAAATTAAAATCCCTTATGTTCTCTTTCTGACTACTGGAATAAATACTTCATCTACCTCTGCTCTAGACTCATATTTTCATGTCTTTTCTCTTCAATGCATCACTCGATAGTACTTCAACACTTCAACTTTCCAGTATTTTTTTATTCAAATTCATCCTTTAAATAGACTATGTTTTTTCCTCTTAATCTCCTTTATTAGGTTTCCCTTCAATCACGCTTAGCCATTAGATTATCTTTTTGAACTGATTTAGCGAACTTAAAACTCGGTTAGCCGCTTCGGCATCACCTTGGAACTTGCACTTTTCTTGGAAATAAAAATTTCACTATTTCCACTTAATCTATACCATAGATTTCTTCCTTGAATTTTTTGGTGTGTAGATCTTGTAACCAGTTTCTTCTTCACTCTTGGAATCCTCCAGATCATTATAGCTCGGCATTAAATGTGTTCTTATCCTTGTTTCTAATATTTGTTATGCTTGGAAACTAACTCTTAGTTCAGTGACTAACATGCATTTCTCGGTGCTTCAATGTCTCAGTGTCCTGACTGAATTGCATAACCCTTTATTGACAAACTTCTTTCTACTTGGTAACTTAATTCTTTAGTCTTACCGACTTTCCCAATATTCTTTACCAAATTGATAAAGTAGAAACCAGTTATCTCAAGATGAACTTATCATTGTCTGATCTTTATCTATTTATCAATTACATCAACTCTAAAAGATATGGAAATTCAATTTAAACCATAAATCAATTGCTTGACATCAATGAAAAAATAACAACTGATTTAATCCTTTCTACAATCTTGTATACCTCTGATCTCGGTCTACATCATCATCTCCATTAGTTGAGTAACAAAAAATTGCATGCTCTTGAATTTAATTTTAACCATCTTCTCCCAAATGTATAATAGTAAAATAAAATAAACCCGTATTTAATTTGAGGGTGAGTCATTCATGACCAATCCCTATTTTCACCATATCACAGAAAACACCCTTTTAGACATTTATGTACAACTTTGTGAGATGACATATTAATAAGTCATCACTTGTTTAATTCTATCAATATTTATTAACCACTTTCATATCATGTTTTCAATCTAATTGAATTTAATTCATTCCTAGGAAACCAATCAGACAAGAAACTATAGGACAACACTTCAATAAAATTCCCTCTTGAACATGAAAATCAGATAGAGAAATGACCATCAACACAAGTCTTGAAAATAATAATTGGAAATACTATCAATTATCATGGAGGACTTGTTCTAAATATGAATCCATGACATAGTGATTGAACAAAAATCTAGGTCATATATTATTTTTTTATTATTTCATTACACATTTTCTACTAAGACCAAAAATGAACTCCTCCCCTCTATTTTTCCCTCATTTTTCCTTCTATTTATAACGAGGTTGTGGTTTTCCCTTTACGGGAAGGGGAAGTGATAAGATTCCAAACATTTTATATTTACATCACATCAAAACCATAAAAATATTTACAAAGATGATTACAAAGAAACCCTACAAATTCTGAGTTGTTACATGCTTTCAAAAATAGAAAAAGACAATTTCAAAATGGCCTTCAAAAAAGGGGGTAATTTGTTGATGTGAATTATGGAAAACAAACGGTCCATTTCATCCTGGAACTGCTCAAGGTCAAAAGAAGGCTCCTTAAAGATAACACGCATCTCCACCTTGTCTTGATCCACTTCTAATTCAAAAATTTCACTCTGATACCTGACATAATAGGTGGAAAGGTCCCAAGCAGTAGACATTAGACTATTCAAGGTGTCAACCTGATCTTCATCATCAAAATCCAAGTTTTGCTGAAGAACCGGGTGTGGATTCTCATTTGATGACACCTTGAATAAAGGAAGACCCATTATGTTACTCAAAATATAAATCAAGAATTCTTCTGTGTTACACCACATCCACCGTCGAAATCATTTTAAAATGAAAATAGTTACCAACTTGGTAAACCGCATTAATTCTTGAAATCATGTTACACATAAGGTGGCATGCCTCAGAAAGGCAAGGATAATAAATGTTAATGAATTATAGCTCATCTTTTGTAGAATTTTCCCCTCTTGATGTCTTGTCAAAAAATCTTCACTCAGATTATGCACTGATGAGTTACTTGTAGCTGTCAATAAACCTCATTAATATTTCTTAATTTTATCTTAAATCCAACACTCTTGTGATATCCAAATGGCAATTTAACTGTCAAATCATTACTATCATATTATTGTCATTTTGCACCACCTTTGTACTACATGGGGTAAAATAGAGGCAAGTGTTTTCACAATATCATAATGCCCTAAAACACCCTTATATGAAATAGTGACGGGCTATTATATCATAAACTCTCTGATATGTTACCTGGAAAATAGTGAAATGTCACTATTTTGCAAACCCTATTTCTAAAATTTCAAAAAAAAGTGAATGAAGTTGATTCTGAATTTTTTTCTTTTCTTGACATATTTTACCCATCTATCATCTTTTCAGGAATTTCTCAAGATTACAGTCGTCTGAACACAACGAAAATTGCAAAGAGGTAAGACAACACTAAGTTCAAGGACATAAGCCCCCCAAAAAAGGATATAAACTCCACATCCATGTACAAGGGCACAAAAACAAAGAAAAATAAAAGGAAAACAAAGACAAAAGAAACAACACACAAAAGTGATTAGTACTAAAAACAAGACTCCAAATCAACTAGCAAAAGAGACCTCGGCCAGAAATAACCGATCCACCAATATCATGTCTAGAAATTTATCGCAAGAACACAAGTGATCACATAGAAAGGATAAGAGAATCGCCAAATATGATACCAAATTCATAATCTAACCCACTGGCATAGCCATGAGAGAGAGAGAGAGAGAGAGAGAGAGAGAGAGAGAGAGAGAGAGAGAGAGAGAGAGAGAGCGTGANAGGAGAGAGAGAGAGAGAGAGAGAGAGAGAGAGAGAGAGAGAGAGAGAGAGAGAGAGAGAGAGCATGAATCCAACAAGCTAGAAAATTTTGTTATGCTAGGTGATTCATAGGGAGAGAAAGGGATACAAGTAGAAAGGCCAGCAAACTGTGTTATGCTTAGTTCCACACATCTCAAAGAGAAAGGAGAATTGATGGTCTAGAAAACTCTATTATGATATTCAACTCTACCTTGAAACATTTGCACATGGGGGCAACTTAAAAAAAATTTGCGCACAGTGGCGGCTTAAAAATGTTTTCCACACAGGGGTGGCTTAAAGAATTTTTGTGCGTAGGGGTGTATTAGGGATCAATCTTGTGGATCCATAAACAAAATGTTTAATATACCATATAAGAGAGGTCGTATGTATTCCCCCCTCCATATGATGCCAACTTCTGTGACATCATAAGGAAATAAAAGTCAAGGATACCTACTTCCAACAATAAAAATATATCCTTAAAGCAATAATGTGTGCTATAGACACAACTAAGAGTGTTGACTCTTATGAGCTAAAAAAAATATAATCGTGCAAGGATATTCCTCTTGTCGGAAGAGACACTTGAAAGGAAGAGATCTTTGTTGCAAGACATCTACCTTAAAGAGGAGTTCTCAAACAAAGATAACATCTTCAAGACAAAGATGGGAAGAGAACAAAAATGTACCCATTTAGCCCCCTATTGCTAGGTGAAAAGGGGATTATTGACAATGGATGACATACTTTAGAAAAAAAGGAAGATAATTTTCTTTTAATGAACATAATTTTACAAATAAAGAAGAGGTTGTGATCAAGGATGCACACCTCTTGCATAATAGAGAATCCTGAATCAAAACGAACAATTCCTTATAAGAAAATAATGGAACATAATAAACCTATGCCACTATACTAAGTAAGGTAGATCCTTAGAAAAAGAGAGAGAGGAACAAACATGAAACCTTTCCCCCAAGCATGAGGCAAGATAAAATATTTGATACATCCCTGATGATAGTTACTTCATAATAGATATACATTTGGAAGAAAAATAAGTTGCAAACTAGAGAGAAATCCTAATGTAAAACATACATATTTATTCAAGAAAACACATCACATTATAAAGTAAAAAAAAAATAGAGGAAAGAGATGAATGATATGGATGATTATTTAGTGATAGACATGCCCTTTGAGGTATGAAAAAGACTATAAACCAAACATGTAAGTATCTTGTGTGAAACAAAGTGTCTCATACAAAAAAGGATGTACCATTGTGAAATAATACCAATCTGTGAAAAAATGATGAAAATGAGAAAGAAGAATTCCACATTACACCTACTTAGTGGTCAACCCAATTATGTAAGATATGCACTTCCAAGAAAGGAATAAATTGCAAAACTGATATCAATGTGATTAAGGAGGATGATCCTTGAACAACAAGTTCATACATGAGAGGACATCAAATTATAAAAGAGATGATCATCAAAGAGATAATGGATTCTTTTGAAAGAATGATGGAGAAATAGATGAAATAGAAAGACCTTTCATCCCAAGGGAGAAGACAAGGAAAAATATAACCAAATATATACCCTAAGTGATAGATCTTTTATAATAGAGATGCACTTTCAAGCAAGAATAAGATTTCAACTTAGGATGTAAATCTCCCAAGAAAGATAATATACTTGCGTTAAAAACAAAAATACCATGCAAGAAAGGACATCCTACCATAAAAAAAATCAAGTCCACAATGGCTATTGGATGGAAGGGAAGAGTAAAAGAGGAAGGAGGGAGAGTAAAAGAGGAAAGAGGGTCAAGTATAGAAACCTTCCCTATTGCTAGGTAAGGTGATACTTGACAAAGGATAACACATTATGCCCCCTAAGTGGTTTTTATTTATAATATACATGCGCTTTAAAGAAAGCATAAGATTGCAACTCACAATGTCAATCACCTGAAAAAGAGAATATCCTTATGTAAAACAATAAATGCATGCAAGAAAGGATGATATCTTATAAAAGAAATGGGTCAAAAGGGAGAAAATGGATCCTTGGGATAAATAGGAGAATGAAATAGCACCCTCTCCCCCTAAGTGTGAAGAAAAAGAATAAAGACTATTATGTTGTTCACAAAGTATAATTGCGCGTAAAATTGCATCACTATTAATGAAAGTGGGCCCACAAAGGATAGGTTATCAATGCCACATAGTGAGGAGCAATATAATAGGAATATAGATGATATTTAGAATTAACTCAAAAAATGTTCCATTCATTGTTATATGTCATTTGAATCATGCCACAATCAATAAATTATCAAATTTTACACTTCAAATCATAACATTCATTAGCCTTATGGTCATGAATTTGATGATACATACAAATGGAAGAATTGTTTTTTTTCTATTTGTTCTCTTTTCTTTAATTTATTTTTTAAAGAAAGAGTAATTAAGTTGGCCTTAAGAAGCTGAAAAAAAATATCCTCTTGTTATTATGAGAAATTAGGAGAATAATTTATAGATTGATTTGGAAAATGGGAAGGTTGGAAACCTATAATTTATGTTAAATGTGATAAAAAAAATCTCATAATTTTCAATGCTTTGTTGCACATATCCTATATCATGTCCATCGGGAAGGTTTAATATATTATTAAGATAAGATTCTCTTTTAGTTTTAATTGGGTTGAAATTTAAAGAGTCTCAATCAATATCCTTACATTCGCCATATAAAGTTGTTTGATTCTAAAATTCAAGGATTTTGGAGTCTAATGTTGCACAATAATCTTGAAGAGTTTGTATTGAAAGAAGAATTGAAGAAGGAAATGGACATTGAATAGGGTTAGCTTGAATAGGTTCATTTTTCTCAAATGATTCATTAGGAAAAGAGAGAGAATCAAAGATACCATCCTCTACTTCTAAGTTACTTTTAGGAGAAGGAAAATCATGACTCATTAGTGCTTCATCTCTAGAGGGAAGATGTTTGAAATGGATAGGAGGAGAAGTGTCATTAAGGGAATTATCAATCATATCACCCTTTTTCACCACAAAATAATCCTCTCACACAAAGGTATTCTCATGGGGGAGGGGCATATCATTCTTCACTAGTTCATTAATGAGAGAATGCTTAAAAGTAGGTTTTTGCATCAATATGTCCTCATGAGGGAGATAATATTTGAGAGAGGAATCATTGTGATGCAGAAGCATCCTAGGGTAGTTGGAAATCCTTTGTCACCAAAAAATGTTTTGGTTTGATTTATGTTTTAGTAGTTAACTTGGTTGGAGACTTGATGTGTCTGGTCACTTTGGTGGCAGTTCTCAGTTGGAAGATGTGTTCCTTCACTGTTGGAATCGGTGACAGGACTCAGTGGTGCTTGATGGTTCTATTTTTGGTGATATTCTACTCAGGGTACACTTCTTAGTGGTATTTGATTCATGTCTGCATCTCGGTGGTGTCTTTCTCAGTAGCATATTACTTGGTGGTGTATGTTCAGTGGAGTTCTGCTTGGTTGTATATTTCACCGAGTGGTCTGTTTCTCGATGTGCTTGTTTACCAATTGGTTGTTGGGGTTCACCAACTTGTGTTTATGGATTGGGAGGACATTGGAGATTGCAACCATGATTTGAGGGGGTCATTGAGATCATGCTGAGTTTCAAGGTGTGCAGATTTGTGGCATTGGATCTTGTGTGGACCTAAATCTAGGTTGATGTATTTTCCTATGTATTTTGTTACTATTTACAGCCGACTAGTGCATTTGATATTTATTCATTGTAGAGTGTATGGCTGACTAGGTCATTTAATTATTGTTTACAAGCCGACTTATGGCAAGTGAGTATAAAAGAGAGTCTAGGTTGATGTTTAGAAGGGATTAAAGGAGGGGAAGATAGATAGAGCATAGCAGAGTAAGCTAATAAGTTGAAAGATTGTAAGTTGAGCTAGATAGTTGTAAGTGGATAGACAGAGATTGCAGATATCTTGGTGGCTTATGAGAACAAGTTCAGATCTGGTTTCTTCCACTTAGCTATAGGGTAGATGGATAAATTTTTATCCTGTGAGATCTTTTTGAATTTGTTGATGTAATTGGCCCTAAATGGGAATGCCTTATAGCCTGACATGTTGCATGTAATTTGAATTCTTAGATAATATAAGTTGATTTTGATATATCTGGTATTGTGTTATTTCTATTGTGTTATTCTTGATTTTGGATACAGGTTTGGACAGTCCTTTATAGGATCCTCTGAGATTGACTGCATCAAGTGGTATCAAAGCTGGTTTGTTTCTTGTAGAGTTTAGGGTTTTCAAAGATTTCGAGAGATGCCTCCAAGAAGATTGGACCCTAGGTAAATTGCAGATCTTTCTGAGGAGGTGGAAGTGAGGATAATAGAAATATTCAGATCTAAGATGGAGGCGATGAAGAATGAAATCATAGAAGGTATCCGAAATGTTGGATTGCATAGAGATATGAAGAAGATGCTGAAAATTTTGAATTTTCTATATCTAGTGGAGATGATAGAGTCAATCCGATAGAGAGATCTGGAGGAGAAAGATATGATCTCTTGCATAGATCTGGAGCTCAGTTTAGTACAATTTACTGAATGGAGCTATCCAATTTTTTAGGTACATTGAGACTCAAGGATATGATTGATTGGATTGGTGAGTTAGAAGACTACTTTGAACTGCAAGACATTGAAGATCCTCTTAGAGTTAGGTTGGAACAAACTAAGTTGAAAGGACATATTTCTTTATGGTGGAAAGACTTATAAAGGGACCAAGAAGAAGAAGGTGAGATGAAGATCAATAAGTGGAGGTTGATGGTGGCAAAGCTAAAGGCTAAGTTCATTCTTGCCGACTATGAACTTGAGTTATTTAAGAAATTGCAGAATCTGAAATAGAAGGAGATGAATGTGGAAGATTATACTAAGGATTTATACAAGTTGACTATTCCGTCTTGGCATAGAGAAATTTCTTAAGAAAAGGTGGTGAGGTATGTTAATGGTCTGAAATTTAATATCCAAAATGAGATTGGTAGGTTGAAGATTGACTTGGTAGAAGATGCGTATTAGTATGCATTTAAGGAAGAAGATATGTTGAAGAGAAGACATTATGGTAATTCCTGAGGGAAGGAGAAGCAAGAATAGTTGGTAAAAGATAAACCACGGGTTGAGGATTAACAAAAACTTGTTGAACCAAGGAAAATGATAGGTAGAGGTGTATTTCAAGGTACTTGTTATAACTGTGGAAAAGAAGGACATCGATAATTTTAATGTCCCCATGCAAATAAGAAAGTTGGTAGACACACAAATGTTGTGGTGAATGAGGTTACTGAGAATAAACCTAAGGTGGAGGGTATGAATATTTTTCTTAGGAAAAATTTCCTTCCCTTGAAGTAAGCTGATTCTTGTCAGAGGAAGAACTTGTTCAGAACTATGTGCAAATCTGGTGGTAAATATTTTAAGGTGATTTTTGATGGAGGGAGTACTGATAACCTAGTTGTTGAAGAGATTGTTTAGAAACTTGGTTTGAAAAGGTTAAGGCATCCTTGTCCTTATAGGATAAGTTGGTTACAAGTTGGTCATGTAGTAGAGGTGAAAGAGAAGTGCATGGTGAGTTTTTACATTGGTACCTATAGAGATGAAGTATTATGTGACATTAAGGAGATGAGTTCTCTTCATATTTTACTTGGTAGACCTTGGCAGTATGATAAAGAGGCTATTCATGACTATAAAAGAAATTCCTTTACTATACTAAAGGATGGGAAAAAGTCTATTTTGATTTATTTGAAGGATGCAAATCTTGGGAGGAGGAACTTGAGCATTGTTAGCAGATATGAAGTGGTTGCAGTGGATGGTGAAGTTATGAGTGTGCAAAAATATGAAGATAAATCAACAAGTAGTAGTGGTAAAAGAAAGAAGAAGAAGAGCCAAGGGAAGAGTGTGTCGGTTGAGGACTTGGAAGACATGTATATCAAGAACTAGTTTGGGGTCTATGTGTTGAATCCCAATAGATGTTCATCCAGCTTTTGAGAACTTATTTTTCACACATGGGGTGTATGATGTAGGAGCATCCTAGGGTAGTTGGCAATCCTATGTCACCAAAAACATGTTTTGGTTTAATTTATGTTTTAGTAGTTAACTTAGTTGGAGAATTGATGTGCTTGGTCACTTTGTAGGCAGTTCTCAGTTGGAAGGTGTATTGCTTCACTGTTGGACTCGGTGGTGCCTGGTGTTGCTATTTTTGTGATATTCTACTTGAGGTACACTTCTTGGTGGTAGTTTCTCGGTGTGTATAACTTAGTGGTGTCTTTCTTGGTAGAATATTACTTAGTGGTGTCTATTTGGTGGAGTTCTTCTCAGTTGTATCTTTCACCAAGTGGTGTGGCTCTTGGTGTGATTGTTTATCGATTGGTTTTTGGGGTTCACCGACTTATGTTTATGGATTGGGAAGACATTGGAGATTACATCTATGATTTGAGGGGGTCATTGGGATTGCATTGAGTTCTGAGGTATGAAGATTTGTAGCATTGGATCTTGTGTGGACCTAAATCTGAGTTGATGTGTTTTCCTATGTATTTTTTTATTATTTGTTGTGCGTGTGTATTTGGGTACCTGATGAAAACAACACAAACACTCAATAGGTCATTGCATTAGTCCAAATGGTTAGTTAAAACATTAAAAGCCACTAATATCGGCCTATTTCCTTCTAACTAGAAAGAGTGTAATTAGTAACATATCAGCCCTTAGAATATGCTACAAATCAGTGACCAATACTATTCTAGCATGAAGGATTTGATTCAAATTTAAGCTAAAAATGTGAAAAAGCATGCAATCTAGCTCTAAAAGATGAAATGAAAACAATGAACTAGCATAAGATAATAGATGAAATGTAAATCTAGGATAAACCTAGCAACATAACAATGTATTTTTGATCTAAGGTGAAGGCTTATTTGCTCTCAAAATAGGCTTCTATTTATAGAAGAATGGGAGAGAGAGAGAGGGGGGGGACAAGGTTCATTTATGAATTTTGAGACTCATAAATGAATATGTAAGAGCCTTTAATGCCCAAGGCATTAATAAGGCATGGGAGAGACATAGGCTTAAGGCATCTTCATTAATAAGTCATTAGTGAAAGCTTTAAAGAGGCAAGGGAGGATGTAAGAGAGTGGCTTGAGAAAATGGACTTTAATAAAGTCCAGGTTGAGAAAGTGGACTTTCTCAAGTGGGTTGAGTTGCTAAGTATTCCTTAATGGAATGTGACAACATTAGGAGGTGGGTTAGAGTAGAATTTAGGATTATGAATAGATTAGCATGGGTGAATGGGTTAAGAAGGGTTATAACCCAGGGTAGAAGTGGTTGAGATAGATTAGGTTGGGGTTTGAGGGAATATTAAGAAATGAAATAAACTTATTTAATTCATTTAAAAACATAAGAATTAATTATTTAAACAATGAAATTGCTTTTTAATAATTATGGGACTATAGCCATTTTAATTAAATTAAATAGGCTATGGGAATGGGTTATTTGCAAGTGGGTATTTGATTTTGGGATTTATTTAATTCCTTTATAATTAAATACTATAGCCATATTTGATTTTGATAATATTTGATTGGTTGAAATTGATTTGAATGGTATGGCTATAATAGTTAATATAAATCAGTGATAAAAATCACCTAGGACATTAAATTGATTTAAATAATTATGCCAAGCAGTAATAGGGTCGTTTGGACATAATCGAGGGTATGATCACACTTAGGGAAAATAGGGTCTATAGTTACAACAGACCAAATTCAGGTGGTTACATCTGCCCCTCTTTGAATTGATGTGCAAGCAATACATTGATTCAAAGAAAGTTTTTGATTTTGACTTCAGAAAGATTGAGAATCCCATTCTTGGTTGTCAAATGAAATTTTGATGAGATCAGTCTCGCACTTGATTGAACCAAACTAATAGAATTGATTTGGAACTTGGTTGTCATCCAAAGATCAATAAAAGATTTTAAAAATACCAATTCTGAACTTGGTTGTCATCCAAAAATTGATAATACTAATTTTGAACTTGGTTGTCATCCAAAAAGTTAGTAAGAAGCTGCTAGGAGCTTTAAAAATCTCCTAAAATGAGGAAACATAAGATATCTAGCTCATGAGAACCAAAGCTTTCTATCCAACAGATCTGATTTAGTCATGAAATTGTTATGCCCCTAGTTTGTTTGATAACGAAGTCATTTTTAATGCGGTTTCGAGCAAAAATTTAATTGATGATAGTGTGATCATGCCCCCTCGGGAATGAAATCGAAGGAAAGAAACAAAATCCCTCAGTTGAATAGATTATAACACTTGCAAGAAGTGGTTAGGACAACAAAGAATGGAGTAGAAGAAGTGGAAAAGAAGGTGTGTTTAAAAATAAACACACAAGTACCAAGTTAATCACATTAAAAAAAGTGAGTTTGATTTTGTTCCCGATAGATCAAAGATTTCAAGAAGCATGGGTATTAGTAATAAACTTGGGATTTTGGAAGAAGATAGAAACCATGTTTTGAGCTTAAATTTCCTTATGCTGTTAACACTGTTGAAAAATGCATCAGGCAATCTTTAAATGCATCTATATGAAGACTCTTAGGACTTGTCACTGATTTAGCAAATTTTGCAACATTTTTATCATCATTGGGCGCTTTTGGAATGGATACCATCGAATAGTACAATTATCACTAATACCCACTGATATTATGATAATATGAATACTATTTTTTATTAGAATGTTAGAAATAGACTTAGGTACCAAGGCATAGAAGCCAGGACAACAAAATAGTCACCTTCCTTTTAATATACCAATTTCTGATTAAGGCAAGATATTGAACCCGCAATGACCTTGAAAATTCATACCCTTGGGTACATTATGATTCGTATACCTTAGTGAGAATCTAGATCAGAAAATAGACAAGGAAATTGTTTCAAACTCACCGTAGTTTACACATAACAAAGATCAAGATATATGCGGCTATTCATCCATAGTGGCAGCTCTTACAATAAACATCCAAGTTAGGTGAAATTTATAGGATCATATGAAACAATCACCATACACAGAAAATCAAGAAAACATTATGCCCCCAATCCTTGTGACTCTTTTTCTTTGCGCAGACATCATTGAGTAACTAAGAAGACATAACAAATCATAAATTGAGAATCAATCAGATAAAATTCATAATTACTTAGATGCCCCTAGTTGAAAATATCATCAAGACATAAAAGAATCATAATCAAACCAACATCAAACTGTGTGTTTAAGTAGTACTTCATTCATCCATATGTCAAACATAGTAAATATTTGTCAATCATAAAATGAGAAAATAAGAAGTTTGGTGTTCCATGTCTGTGCGTTGATAGGATAATCCATTCATGTTTGCGATCCAAAATGGATTTGTAGGAATGCTGTGAATATAAATGTCATGTCCCATGTCATCAAAAGACACCTTCATTTTGAGGAAATGACATTGTTTTGCATGTGCCAAGAAATATTATGTCCACGAGGCAAACCAACCTAGAGAAACTGAGAACCGCGATCGACTATGCTAACAAAGATGCCCCTAGTGCAGAATGACTTAGTCCTAAGACATAAAGATAGACAAATCCCAAGCAAGGATAAGATAGTCATGTAGGAAAATGAAGTCAGCGCATGAGCATGGGAAAAATTATGAAGGCCTAGTATCAGTAGTGCATTGATAGATGGAGCGCAGAACACAAGTGACGCCTGATTGCTAGGTTTTCACCACTTGGCAAGATCTTTTTCTCATTCTTTTTGCTACCAAGATGCCTATTTTACCAGGTGCTCACCAAGGCACTTTTCTATTTTTCAATTTTTTTTTTTTTATTTCTACTTTTTTGAATGTTTTTGTAGTATCAAGGCACCTGTTTACCAAGTTTTCACCAAGGATACCCATTTTGTAGGACCTTTTCCACTATTTTTTGGATTTCTTCAGGATCAATTTTATAAATGTTTTTGGTATTTTGCAAGAAATTTTTGCTATACAGGCTCTGCTTAGCCAAACATTAAGCGTAGAATCGCTTTAAATGTAGAGTGTTGATAGGATCTAGAAGAACGTCTCCCTCAAGTGTAGCTAATTGATAAGCTCCAGTCCCAAAAGTAGCAGTGATAACATAAGGTCCCAGCTAGTGTGTAAAAGATTACCAATTCTCAAGCATGATCTCTTTTGTGTGCCCCCAATGTCTAGAAAGATGTAGGGTGTTATGGATGTATTGATATCTCAAAAGTGGATTGGCAAAGGTGGATGAAGTAAGTGAATGTCACCCTCAAGGATAATCTCCTCAAGATTACCCAAGCTAGGAAAATATAATATAGCAATGTAGGCTCATACAGTGGTGTTAAATGTTAGATAGGATAATGACCTGATGTCATGAATAGTATGTAGGATATCATGTAGTCCCAAAAGAGTGGACATGTCAAGAGAGTTCTTTAGAACTTGTTTTTCATTTTATTTTGTTCTTCCTTTTGATCAAG
>MU227069.1:1996016-2012499 GCA_018584345.1 Thuja plicata
AATGTCTTGATCTTGATCATTAGTAAGACGTGTTTCTTTGTTCTTTTTATTATCCTCTTGACATGGGTCCAATCCAAAGGAAAAGATAGGAGTTTTAATCTTTATGAGGGATTCATGAAGGATTGCTAGGGAATTATCCAAAATAGGCCTTGAAGTACATGAAGGCTTAGGATCTTTGATCTTAGGAGCATGGAATGTACTTGCTGCAAGATATAGATTAGCTTGGATTTCTTTTAAAGGAAACCCTTAAGGGTAGACATAGTTATCATAAAAAGCATTAGAATCTCTATGTGATGGAGGATATTTGGATATCCTTGAAGCTTTGTTAGATGGAGGAATAGTGGAAGGAGTAGAGGTGTCATGTAGCTCATTTCTAGACATAGGTTCATGATTTTGATCATGCTTGAGAGTAGTATCTTTAGATTTTTTATTAGTATCTTCAACTTCGATTATGGTATTATCAATTAGATCTTGGATCTTGTGCTTTAAATCCATGCAATGTGAGGTCTTATGCTCATTGTTTTGATGATAGGAATAGTAGGTATTCAAGAATGTCATCCCACATGAGGTGGTTTGAGGCAATGTGATAAGATTGTTTTCAAGAAGTTCTTCCAATGCTGATTCATAGGTTTGCCCCAAAGGAGTAAATGCTCTATCCCTTGGATAGTTTGATCCACTTGAACTCTCCAAAGAGATGCTGGATTCAATATTATGAGGACGTTGATCAAAGATAGGATTGACATGATCTGGCGAAATAATCTCCTCATCAAATATAGGATTACTATGAGTAGGTCTCTTATTACCTGAAGAATGTGAAGACATGTGTGCATCCTGCTCATAGAGAAGAGGAAATATTGATCTTAGTGAAGACCCCTTTGATGGGATATCCTTTTTCTTCCTTTAAGTCTTGAATTTCAGATTGTAAAGCTTGCATTTTATTAGATAGGTTTTTAATGAGAATTTCTTCTTCCTTGTTGTTAAAACCATAGGATGCATCCCATTTTTTGTCAGCCATCGTAAGATTGTCTTGATCAAAGTCTCAAAATGGTGCCAAAAGGAATTCCAAATTATCCCCAAATGTGTGAGTTTGGTTTTGAAGTTTCAAAGTGATTGATTCCAGTGTCAAAGGGTTAGAATGTTTTGATAGTGAGCTGGGAACCAATGAGAGTTGATTGTTTGAAGTAAGTGACTCTAGCGTCAGAGGGTGTTAGAGTGCCTTGATAGGGAGCTAGGAATCAAGTTGTTTTGCTGATTGTAAAATCCATACGATTCGGGACCAATTGTGAAGATCCAAAAGGACATGCAAGGTAGACTTAAAAGAAAGTGTTTGAAAATAACAGCAGGGAGAATAGAAGAGATAACAGGGACCAGCTAAAGAACAAAAAGGGTACCTAAAACAACTGAGACCTCCTAGAAAAAGATGCTAGAAATGTCCACTGCCCAGGATGTGAGCTCCCAGATACGAGCCCCTCACAGAACCAGATGCGATCCTGAACCCTGGATACGATCCTAGAAAACTGGATGCGATTATATGCTTGACTAAATGTGATCTAATGCACCAGATATGATCCTAAATGCATGATATGACTCAGGAAATCCCGGATGCGATCTTATGATGGACTTGTTAGTTTTGGTCCATTTTGAAAACTTTGTGTTTTGAGGAACGGGAATTTGTTTGTCTCCAAATTGCATCAAGAGGTATTTGTCAGATGTGAAAGACACTTGTACTCCAGGGTATGAAATTTATTGATTGTTATGAGGAGCTTATATTTTTAATGATCTTTCTGACATGTCAGATAGTTTTGCATTGTTAAAGGGGTGGATCAAACACACATCTTTTTCCTATTTTCTAGGTAGAGGATGAAAATCATTTGTTCATTGACTTAGGCACACACTCAAATGCTAATCATAATATAGCCATCACCAAGAACGCAATGGCTCCAGTCATGATGTTGTATTAGCCGACTCCAAATGCAAGTGAGGGCACGATATGATGAGTGTCTTGGGGAAATTACTTTTTGCCTTGCACAAATATTATCACCCTTTCAGGGATGAATCAGGAATTCTTTCAGTTGAATGTGTTGTAGATTATTGGGCAGTCCGTTTAAAACTGTCCCACATAGAATTTCACAAGGAAAAATTAAGGCGTATAGCCCTATGAGTACCTGAATATATATAGTCTTGCAAGCAAGATTCAAGTAGCTCTGCTGTATATATACCCTAATATGTTCAAGGAATGATGTCAAAATTCCAAGAACAAAACCAGTTCCATCTTCTGAGGCTTTTTCCTACAAGGAAGCAACTATTTATAGTGAGTTGGAAGGGTCGGCGTAAGACCTGTCCTCACTTGGGTCGTTCCCGAGAGATTTTTTCCTCAACTGGTAGGCCCTCTACTATTAAAAGAATGGTAACCAGGATTGGCGAGCTTAGGAGTTCTAGATTTCTGATTCTTCAAAAGAAGAAGAGCATACTCTCCTAGTCCATGCCATTTTCTCCTCAAACACTTAAAACAAAATTCTTTTCCTCCAAGCTATGTTGAGATTGTTTTAATGATTCCTATTTTAAAGAAGACAGAAAGGGAAAGTTTTCTTTGTTCATTTACCACATTGATTTAGTGATTTTTGTTGTCCAATTTCTGATCCAAAAGCAATTATACAATATGTTTGTTCATTAAGCCCACATATTTAGTGCTTTGTTTTGTTCAATTACTTTTCCAAATGAATTAAACAGTTTTGTTTGTGGTTTAGTTACTCCCAATTTCATCACAAATGATAAGACAACGTCCAATTTTTTGATTTTCCTCAAGAGGAAAAGACCATAATATCTAGTTGTTTATCAAGTGGGAAGAAATGGTTTTAAGTTGTGAAAATAGGGAAATAGAAGTCAAGACGGAAGGGTTTTGATAACCTGTGAAAACCATGTTAGTACTTTACTAATCCAAATCCATGAAACCTGTCAAAAGGTACCTGTAAACACTTGTTAGGCTGCAAAACACAGAAAGCACAATTTGTCAACTTGTTAGGATTAGATAAATCAAATGGACAAGCTTCAAAACCAGATGCCATCCTAAATTATTACCATGTGCGATGCAGTATCCGGGATGCTATCCTATTCTCTAGATACGAGCCCTTGTTGACCAAATGCGATTGAAAACTAGATACGACCTGGGAAATCCCGGATGCGATCCAAAATTTACGCGGTGCGATGGCGTATCCGGGATGCGATCCTGCAATATTATATGTGATTCTCTGTCCGATTCCTGAGTCTGGAAATTGTCAAAAAAGAGTTAGAAGATGAGGCTAAAATGAAAATTGAGCCCCACGGTGGGTGCCAGAAATGTGCGTGTGTATTTGGGTACCTGATGAAAATAACACAAACACTCAATAGGTCATTGCATTAGTCCAAATGGTTAGTTAAAATGTTAAAAACCACTAATATCGGCCTATTTCCTTCTAACTAGAAAGAGTGTAATTAGTAACATATCAGCCCTCAGAATATGCTACAAAGTAGTGACCAATACTATTCCAGAATGAAGGATTTGATTCAAATTTAAGCTTAAAATGTGAAAAAGCATGCAATCTAGCTCTAAAAGATGAAATGAAAACAATGAACTAGCATAAGATAATAGATGAAATGTAAATTTAGGATAAATCTAGCAGCATAAAAATGTATTTTTGATCTAAGGTGAAGGCTTATTTTCTCTCAAAACAGGCTTCTATTTATAGAAGAATGGGAGAGAGAGAGGGGGGACAAGGTTCATTTATGAATTTGGAGACTCATAAATGAATATGTAAGAGCCTTTAATACCCAAGGAATTAATAAGACATGGGAGAGACATAGGCTTAAGGCATCTTCATTAATAAGTCATTAATGAAAGCTTTAAAGAGGCAAGGGAGGATGTAAGAGAGTGGCTTGAGAAAATGGACTTTAAAAAAGTCCAGTTTGAGAAAGTGGACTTTCTCAAGTGGGTTGAGTTGCTAAGTATTTCTTAATGGAATGTGACAACATTAGGAGGTGGGTTAGAGTAGAATTTAGGATTAGAATTAGATTAGCATGGGTGAATGGGTTGAGAAGGATTAGAACCTAGGGTAGAAGTGGTTCAGATAGGTTAGGTTGGGGTTTGAGGGAATATTAATAAATGAAATAAAATTATTTAATTCATTTAAAGACATAAGAATTAATTATTTAAACAATGAAATTGCTTTTTAATAATTAGGGGACTATAGCCATTTTAATTAAATTAAATAGGCTAGGGGAATGGGTTATTTGCAAGTGGGTATTTGATTTTGAGATTTATTTAATTCCTTTATAATTAAATACTATAGCCATATTTTATTTTGATAACATTTGATTGGTTGAAATTGATTTGAATGGTATGACTATAATAGTTAATATAAATCAGTGATAAAAATCACCTAGGACATTAAATTGATTTAAAGAATTATGCCAAGCAATAACAGGGTCATTTGGACATAATCAAGGGTATGATCACACTTAGGGAAAATAGGGTCTATAGTTACAACAGACCAAATTCAGGTGGTTACATTTGCAACTGACTGGTGGATTTAATATATGTTCATTGTAGAGTGTATTGCCAACTAGGTTATTTAATTGTTGTTTACAAGTTGACTTGTGGCAAGTGAGTATAAAAGAGAGTCTAGGTTGATGTTTAGAAGGGAGAAAGGGAGGGGAAGATAGATAGAAGATAGTAGAGTAAGCTAATAAGCTAAAATATTGTAAGTTGAGGGAGATAGTTGTAAGTGGGTAGACAAACATTGTAGATTGCTTGGTGGCTTGCAAGCACAAGTTCAGATCTGGTTTCGTCTACTTAGATATAGGGTAGATGGATAATATTGGATCCTGTGAGATCTTATTGAATCTATTGATGTAATTATCCCTAACTGGGAAGGCCTTACAGCTTGGCATGTTGCATGCAATTGGAAGTCTAAGATAATATAAGTTATTTTTTTATATATCTGGTATTGTGTTATTTCCGTTGTGTTATTCTTATTGTTAGCTGCAAGTTTGTACAATCCTTTATAGGATCCTCTGAGCTTGACTGCATCACATTGATTGGTTTAGAAGTGGGAGTATTGTCAACCCTAAATCCTTTTATCACATTAATTAACTTTTGGAAAAAGTAGAGTGTAGGAAAAGATTGAGTAGAAATGAAAACATTGAGGGCTTCACCTAACATAAAAAAATCTTCACTATTATATGGCTCATGAAGGTCCTCAACATTGTGATTATTGAATGAGTCATAAAAAAATTTGTGAAAAAAGGAATCATACATGTTGGAAACAAGTTGTGAATGGAATTTTTTTTTTCTATTTTCTCAAAATATGAATGCAATGAAAAGGAGAGAAAAAAAAAACTATTTTTTTTTCTTTTTATGATTTTCAAATGCATAGAAATAGTAGATCTAACTAACCACACAAAAGGTAAAAAAGTAGATACAAAATTCAAAACACAATGTTTTATTTTTATTTTTAGAGTTTAAGAAACAAACACAAGGATCCACATGCATAGATTATAGCAATATGATGCAAATTCATACAAAATAGATCTAGCTATTGAAAGGCATATAGGGGATCTAATACCAAAATTCAGGAGAGGATATATCATAAGTTAGGTTCATAAAAATGTATAATAAGAAATGCCATGCAATACTAAGAGTTACTAGATCCCAAATCTTACATACATTAGAATACAAAACCTCTAGCAAAGTGAAACCGATTAGAAAAGACAAGAGAGTAAGGGTGCCAATACGAGATCTACACAATGTAGGGTTTTGAATTCCTTTTGTAGAAATGATAAGTAAATGTAAATCTGACCTATTAAAGTAAGTGCAAGAGAAAAATAGGAGAAATGAACTCACCTTGAAATAAGAAGAGGAACATTAACCTTTGGATCCAAATTTTATTGTTTTCATAATGTCAAAATCAACTCTAATTTTGGATCTAGGAACCTAATGCCTATTATTGTCCACTATGAAATTTTTAGCAAAAAAGCGTAGGACTATGTCAAGATCTTAACTAAGTCCCAGTAGCTCCAAGTTTGATGAAATTGTTTTAGGGCATGTGACTGTATTTGTGTCTTCCAAATCTAGAAATGCAACTCTGCAACGTATTCCTACACATAGAAAGAAGGGGAATAAGATTGAGGGGAGGGGTTTTCCTCAGTAAAACCCTTGTTTAGGAATCAACCTTGGAATGAAATAAATGAAATGGAAAGTGTGTTTTCATGTAGAAGAGATTAGATCTAAACAAGGGAGTATATCATACCATGTAGATGCAATTATCTCTTAGAATGTGATCAAGTATGTTGATGCAATATCTTTGACTCAACAAAAAAACCAAAAGGAAATCATGTAAGATAAAACCTCGTGTAGTAGATGTTGTAATTCACCACAATGTTGGATTTGGGAAGAAAGAGAAGAAGAAGATTTTATGGATGAATGTAGATCTTCTTCCTTGATTGAAAAATCCTTTACTTGGCCTAAAAAGGGGGAAAGAAGCTAGATCTATACAAGGAAATGACTTGATTACTTGATTCAATGAAGACTTGAAATGTTTAAAGGCTTCCTTGCACATGAATACTTAATTTTCTTGAATTCTTAATAATGGATGCTTACTTTACACTTGAATCTCTTGAATGCACAATGAATAATACCTTGCTTCTTGATCATTAGTTGTAATTTTAGATTGTAGATTTTGAAAATGAGAGGATTGGATTCCTTTTATATATATTTTGGGGCTCAAATTTTGTCAAGGTTGACTGTAAATTTACACCTTGAAATAAAATCTCGCCATGGGGCTCTGGGTCAAATTTGGGTTCAAAAAACTAGGACTAAGTCAGGATGTCAAATTGGTCCTAGGACTAAGTCAATATTTCGACCTGGTCCAATTTAAGTCATCTCAAAATTTGTCAGGATGTCATGGAAAGTGATAAGGAATGATGGTAAAAATTACAGCCTGCCAGGAGATCAAGGAAGATCCCAAAATCTAAAAATAAATGTATAGGTCCTAGGTGGAAAATGAAATATTTGGTTGGATGAAAAGTGGGAAATAATGCATAGAAGTTAGATCCAACCTCAAGTTTAAGAAAGATTGAAGGGGTGGATGATCCATGTTTGAATTAAATATGCATTTAAATGTAATAGGAGGTGCTACCATAGGAAACACACTAAGTAGGCAAAAAATGGTCTGAAAATGAGCACAAGATAAGTGCTTACTTTTTAGGATGATACACATATAACACAAGAAATAATAGACAACCCACCAATACATTTGTTCCTCCTCATCTTCATACTTCTCAACTAGTGTTGTCTCTGGCACCTCGTCTACCTCAAAACCTTTGTAAGGAATATGATTTAGTAGAAACACTTTGTGCTACTTCTACTAAGATATCCCTTTGGGACCTTATTCAAACTTCACCTACATACAATGCAACATTTCAAAAAGCCTTGAGAAACATGATTGTTCCATCTCCTACACAAGATAACATAAATTTTGTATTAGACTACATGAATAAAACCAATAATAAAGTTCAAATTAAATACTACCAAGATGAGTTGGCTACAAAAAACATTTAAGATCTACATAATGTTGTTATGGTCACTATCCTTATCAATAGTAACCTTATTCAAAGAACTATAATCGATAATGGATATGGTCTTAATGTTTGCAGCATTGATTTAGTGCATAAAATTATCATTGATAAGTATTAATTCAACCTAATTCTATTGTTATTCATGGCTTTGATGATATTTCTAAGGGATATTTAGGTATTATCACCTTACCTATTAAAGTAAATCATGTCATTTTACCTATTCTTATTCATTTCATGCTCGGTGCACTTAATTACAATCTCCTCTTAGGACAACCATGGCTACATGTTATGCATTTTGTCCATTCAAATCTTCATCACAAATTGAAGTTCATTTATAACAACATCATGTATACTCTTAAGGTTGATGAGAAATCACAAATTTGTTTATGAATTGAACGTGATTCTCAACACATTCCTACACCATTTCAAGAAAACATATCTTCTCCACCTAGAGATACTTATGTTCCCACAAGTTCCCTTTTAGAAGATGATTATGGGTGATTAGACTTTATGGAATATTATATAGGAGAATACAAGGTTCCTAAGTTCAAAGGGCCTTGTTTGTCATTGGTTCAATCTTATTCTTCTAATAATATCCAACATGGTATGCAATAAAGATTTGTGACTCATACTTCCTCTATACCTACCTTTAATCTAGAGATTATTTTTCCTGGTCTTCTTTACACTAAGTTGATTACTCAGCCTAAGTGGAAGAAGAATCATAACCCACACCTTAATAATTTTCCTTTTTTCATTTACCAGTGATGTCATGATCACTCTACCAATGAATGTCAAGTTTTGCATTATAAAATTCAAAAAATTATTAATTTTGACATTATTCATATAACATCTAACAATGAGTTATTTTCCAATCATGATTACTTTGAATAACATTTTGTAGAGTCCTAAAAATTAATCACCCTTAATTAGGTTCTCGTTTTAGCCCCATTTTAGTAATGTATGGGCTCCCACATTGATGTCACATTTCAAACCCTTATTGGACCTTAAAATAAACATAATGAGACCTATCTTCATTCAATTTATTCAAAAATCAAGGTTGGACGTTATTTCCAAGTGTTATCCTTTTTTTTTCCTTTATTCAAACAATTCACTTCATCTCCTAGAACCTATATTACCATTTGAGCATACTGATCAACAAACCATTAGCAAAAAAAATTAAGGACGCTAAAGGTGGAGCTATCTGAGTTACCCTTTGGTCTAGAGTTTGATTCACACAAGATTTTGAGGAGTTGGTGAGGCTGTTTCCACTGGTCTAGTGTTCAAATCTTGCATCTGCATCATTTGACATGTCCTCTTACGAAGGGTATAAGACTACCTAACTAAATTTAGTGTATTCCAAACAACCTTATCCCTAGGATAAAAATTCAACCCCAACAAGTTGGTAAATTAATCCACTAATTAAAGAAACAAATGCTTTGAATATATTTTAACCTGAACACAAGTACAGTACTTGCAGGTGTGCAAAAATATAAATTGCAGGACATTTTGCAGGCTTTCTAAACATAATAATTATTTGAACACTTGTAGAAAATAGAAAATGCACTGTCTACAAAGTGAATCGGGCTCAAGCTTAATCCTCACACAATGCTGGTTACATTTTTTGTCATAATCTAGTACCACTAATTCAGAATAAAAAATTTAAGGATATCAATTTTTTTTCAATGCATATTGTTTCTTACTGTTGTTTGTGGATCTGATTATTTATCTTTTGTTTAGTGTTGTTGAACACACTCTCTGTCTTCCATCATTAAGAATCCCACAAAATTAAATCCAGAAACAATAGTACAAAATGATTTTAAGCCTTAAAAACTAAAATGAAAGGTAAGTGTATGAGCTTATTACATATAATCTAAGTAAGATCTGTTGAGCTACATCCTCCTATGGTACCAACTAACCCACTTCAATAGGCATGGAACTTAGAAAGTGATCCTTATGAAATGAAATTTATTATTAAAATATTTCCTACAACATAATTTTCAAAGGGAGTAGGTTAATAAAACCACCACCTTAGATTGAGTTGTACCCAAAAAATTACCACTTGTTGACTGTCTAGGGCCCATAATTCTAATTTTGCCTCATTTTACAAGGTATAAGTCACCATTGGAATCTTTTCCTTGGTATAGGACACCATTGGAAACCTATACTAGGCATATGCGGCCCAAAATTGGCCCAAATCCTGATGTTAGGGTATTTGTGAGGTTTCTTGATTTGTGGTCAATATGGATCAAATTTGAATCCTGAAATGAGATCGTAAAGTATAACAGGAACTCTTCTCCCCTTATTTGATATTGCATTATGATATGTAAGATTTTACCATCAGTTTTTCAAGCACTCATGATCAAGTGATAAAATTGGAGTTCAAGACCTCTTCGACAATTGAGCATCCAAGTCTTCAATCCTTCAAAGAAGTCTTCCTTAATTATCCTTCTTCAATCATTGTTTGAAAACTACAACATCCAGTATTCAATGCATTTATTTCATGATTTCCTTTTAGATCATTCTATTGCATCAATATTTGTAGTCATTATTACTCCTAAAGAGAGTTTGTTTTCATTAGTTTTCTGTAAAGTCATATATCGGTGAAAGCGACCGAAGGAAGAAAGTCATACAATGAATAAGACATAGTCGTTAAAGGCAACTGAGACAGCCACTAAGTACCGAGAAGGTATCAAGAACCAAGCCAGATATATATACCAAGTCATGCAAATATAGTTATTGAGCACTCACAAATACCAGGAAGAGAGTATAGAGCTAACTAAGTAAGAACAAGCATGTTTATTGGGCACTCCAGAGCTGACATTTATTTTGAAATTAAATACATTAGATTTGGACACCGAGCAGGAAGCAATGCACAAAATTTGAGGTAAAAATTAGTTGAGTCATTGGGACTCCAAACACATGATTGGATAGGATCATGAGGTAGATTAATTAATAAAGTTTTAGAAGGAATACAATATTGGAGATGTAACCTAAGCTTAACCACTTAATCTCCACTGTTCATTCTTGAAGCTTGAGAACTAGTTAACCGCTTGAATATTGTATAAGACATTAGTTTTGAACATTGAAGCATAGTAAGAAAAAGAGAGTTGACATTACAGAGAGTTGACAATTCAGAGGGTTGATATTGTTAAGATTGTTGATAGAGTTGAAAGAGTTGATGAAGATTTTTAAAGGTGAAGTAGAGGAGAGTTATGCAGAATGAAGTAGAGCATATGATACTAAGCTACTGAGTGTAGAATAAGGTAACATAGATATAGGCACACTGAGTCTGGATAGAATTTGATTGATGCAACTTTATCAAACATTTTGTAGTGAATTTTTTTGTTGTCAATGAAGTACAAATCCCCCTTGTGCGTAGGCCCTAACAAGTCTTATATTTTGTAAATTCATTAACTAGGTACATCTCTTAGATTAGAGATTGTAAAATCCTTTAACACGGTAGATTGAATAAGTCTTTTGTACTCTTAACCGAATATATTACTCCAAATAGGGTAAGCTATCAAAAGTAGCTAAATTTGAAGCTCTAATCGAGCAACCTTTTTGCTGCAGTAGTGAAGGATTGTGGGTGTCATCCCCACCACACTCTTTTCCTTGAACAAAGGATTTCTACGTGACCAAAATATTTGTGTTATCTGTTGCATATTTTATGGTTTGGAATATTTACTCTATTTTCATTATATGCATCGTATTCAAGTTGGTAATAGATCAGATTGAATGGCTAAAATTTTTAAGGGTACTGATTCACCCCTCCCCTCTCAATACATAACTTTCCTAAGTTATTTCAACTATACTAATAATTGGTATTAGAGCTAGTCTCTTTATAAAAGGTTTTAACCACCTAAGAGGAAAGATCATGGCTATGGAAGGTTACAAGTAATCTAAGAAGATTGATAGTCTTGAGTTTGAACTAGAAAATGTACAAGAGGTGATTGAAGATCTGAAAAGAAAGTTGGAAAAGTCCTTGAGAGTGAGGAGCTATGTATTGAACTTAAATCCACACAAGAACATGTTGATAATATTGAGATAACATATAAAGTTAGTTTGAATGATGAAGCTAAATCAACCATTATAGAACTCTTGGAAAAGAACAAGACACTCACCGAGTAACTAAAGTCAGAAAATAAATATCAAGAGGCACACAAAGTAAGAATCATTGAGATACTTGACTCTAAGAGAGTAGTTGAAAATGTACTAAAATTAGATAAAGAAGATAAAATAAATTCTGAAACTAAAATAGCTAAAAAAAATCTGAGAATCAAGCATTGAAGTGTGAATTTGAAAGATTGGCTAGTGAACAAAAATATAAAAAAGAAGCTAATTAGATACTAAAGAGAAGTGACCAAGCACTAAGATCACTGGATACATAGATCAAAGGTCATAAACAACCTAGTGAAAAAATTGGACTTGGATTAAATAGTGAGAGAACTACTGAGAAAGGAGAATCATCTAAGCAAGCTGAGAAACAAGACACTTCTGCCCCACCAAAGACAAACAATCCTAGTTGTTACCACTGTGGTAAATCTGGACATACATGAAATGTCTAAGGAAGAAGTAGAGGTAATTCACTAAGATCACCTAAGTTTGATGGGTATTTCTATTAGTGCAATAAGTATGGGCACCGAGCATTTGAATGCAGATCAAGAACTATAAATAACACAAGGAAGCCTAATTTTGATGGATATTGTAGTACTTGCAATAAGTATGGTCACAAATTTGAATAATGAAGATCACCAATGAGAAATGAAAAATGGGTACCAAACTAAAAAAACATGTAGAGTAACCAACAAAATACATCTATACCATGGGACTACAATAAAAGGATATCATGTTTAGTCTATGGAAGGTATGGATACATAGCAGAAAATTGTTTGTTACTTCATGGAATAAACAATAGGAGAACTTGGAGAAACCTTGGAATGGCATGTTTCCATTGTCACAACACAGGTCACCTTGCCAAAGACTACAGGTACCAAGAGAAAACTCCAACCGAGGAAGAGACATCTGAGACACCAAAAGTAAATGTTGAAGAAGTGAGAGAGAAAATGATTAAGACATGGAAGAGAAATACCATGGAAGATGGAACATCATTTGGGATAGTTAAAGGGACCACATCCTCTAGATCAAGTGAAACTAACTCTACCTAATCAATCATAAGGTATGTATAGGAACTTCAAAGCAAATCTTTAAATATTAAATTAGTTCCTAGTATATGTGCAGAAATCCACATTAGCATATTTAGATGCATTCAGATACATTTTGATAAATTCATATTTTATATCATTTAGTAAGAAGTAAGTAAAGGTAATCAGTAAAAGGGATCGGTAAAGAATTTATTTCTATCTTATGACCATTGGAAACCCTAAGACCTAGTGAAAGATATAAATAGACCCATTCATCTATCATTGTCACTTATTGCTTTCAAGAACATTGTGAGAAAAGTTATAGAGCTAAATCTTCAAGCATATTCGAGTGATCAACAAGGTATTCCTAAACTAAATTACAATACTTTGCAAGATAATTCAAATGTATTTGGATATTATTTGGTGTTTCCTAGTTTTGATTGTGCAACAAAACCAAGAACCATGAATCCCTAAGTGAATCTAACAAATAATTTTTAAAGATGGCACCAAAGCTTAAGAACCTAGTTGTTGTAGAGAATGCAGAACCCGTAAACCCTCATTATAAGATACCTTTAGCAATAGCAAAAAAACCTGATAAGATGGGATCCCTAACATTAATACCATTGAGTGTTATATTGATCAAAGATGTGTGAGCATGTATACATTACAAAGTTGAGTAAATATGCATAGAAAAGGTTGATATGTCATTTTAAAAAACTATGTGTGAATGGAAAGCTGAAAGATTACCACATTCATTAGGATACTAAGGGTAAGAATCGTCCTCAACCAAGTACATAACCAATCCATGTGGCTTGACCAACCAGTGAAGATCACAAAAGATGTTCTACACATCGTAACTCATTACCCGATTGGTGACAAGCCAAAGACTATAAGGAAAATTGAGAAGATCAAACTAAGTGAATTGACAAAGGAAAAGTAGGATGGTAGAGGTTTGAAGACATCTACTATTGAAGACCCTGAACTAAAATTTGCATATAATTATATATCCTACCTGTTAGAATAACTAGGAGGGGGGTGAATCAATTAGACCTAATTATCCTATAGTCCCAAATTCCTCCAGATGTATATAAAAACAATTTTAAACATATAAATCAAATCAGTGAAATGTAAAATTTATCTTCTAGTTGTTTACCAAGTATTAGTAAATTAATATTGTGATTACCGATTAATGTAGATAAAATAATGTGTAAAGAGAAATAACAATCCACAACAATCATACACATTGACACATAGATTTTTAATGTAGAAGCCCTACTAAGGGAAAAACCACCTAGGACCGATAACCCAAAATATTTCACTCTTCTGAAGTGAGCTCAGTTAAGAGCCAACCCTATTAAAGGTTACAATGCACATTGTTAAATGTGACCTTGTTAGAGGATTTAAAACTAAAAGTTCTCTCTTGACCAATCATTCACTACGGGGTCAACAAGAAAATACTCAACATTCATTAGAATGTCATAATAAAGACTTTCACATCCTACTCAGTTAAGATATTTATCTGTAACAATGGTGAAACTGATACAATAATGATCTGATTCAAATACAACTCTATTTTGCATATTTTTATATCTATGCTAAGTACATATTACCTCTGATCAATTTGTTCACTTCATTTCATTTGATTCTTCATACTTTGTTCTTCTTGGTAATGTTGTTTCCTCTCTCACTTAGTAATGTTTGCAGAAAATGCTCAGTTGTGTCTTTAACCAGTTTGATTAGTCATGCATAAACTTTGTATGTGCACATCATAGCATTTAAAATAAATCTCTTGTCTCTTATATAGACATCATAACTCATTTAATTTTCATCCTTCATATTTTGCCGCTTAATCTCCATCATTGATTTTTCCGCTTAAACCATCCTAGATAGTTGTTTTAAAAACACATTTCAATCTTCGTTGTTCGATCTTCCTTGAATTTTTATAACTATTTGATCAACATAACAAATCTTATCAATTACCTCAGAATCATCAAATGTCAGCTCAGCATTCTAGGTGGGATCAGTTTGAATTAACTGCTTGGTCAATATCATTTTGTATCAGCGATCCCTAGCTTGGTTATCAGAGTTCTCGCTATACACTATGTTTTACTCAGTGTTCACTATCTCTCAGTGTATACAGAACTCTTCATTTACTGAACACATAAAATTTGTTTGTTTTTTATCTTCAATTCATAATAGATTTTTTTTATCATAATGATACTCAAACAAGTTGACATCAATGACAATACATTAACTGATAATATTTATCATCATATCTGTAATTTGGTTGACTATCAACAAATGACTTCAAACATACAATCAGTTTTAGTTCATCAATCTCTCCCTTTGGCATTGATGGCAACACAATATAAAATATGCAATATAAAAATACCATAGAGATACCAAACTTTTGTTCTACAAATGCAAAAAAAATTATCTCTCCCTAGCTTGAATGTAGAAAATGTGTCAGTATTAAAAACTCACCATGAAGACTCTCCCTGTAGATTTGACTCTTCTATTCTTGATCTCTCTATAGATAGATATTTCATTTCTCTCCCTTTCTCATTCTCTTCTCCCTTTGATGGATAGATATTTCATTGGATCCCTTCCCCTTTATATATTTCTGTTGGCAAGTGATCAATTTTGTGTAATGTGATTCACTTTTTGGTTGTCATTTATGGAAACAAATATGGGTTACAGATCGATTCCTATAAAGATAAGTTTTGCTGATTCAGAAATTGACTAAGTATAAAAGAAGAGGTACAGAAGTATTTTGGATATCAAAGATCAATATTGATGAATTAGGGAAAGAAAGATTAGAGGAAGATAGTATGGGGTATGTGTGACCTCCACCTAAGATCGATTTGGTTTTAGTAATGTTTACGGAAAGTTAGAAAGAATTGAAGATAGACAGACTGCAGAAGAAAAACGATACAGAGCAGTTGGATAGTAGCGAAGATTGAGACAATATGACATGGACTCTAGGAAATCAAATTTGGACTATTGTTTTCAATAACTTACACTTTGAGTATGTAAGAGTGCCAACTATACATTTATTATTTTCCTTACTAAAAGTATTTGTACTGAGAGCCGACTTCATAATATTTGTAATATTCATATTAGGAGCCGACTTTGTAAAGTTGTGAGATATATATCTAAGATATTTTTTGTCATGCCCAAAATTCCGCGCCCAAAACGCAACAAATTTTTTTTTTTTTTAGAAGGAGAAATTATATATTAAATTTACAAACAAGGGGGTCTAAGGGGAATCATGACTAGAGTCAACATCCCTTAGCCCTAAACGCTTTTAAAGATAAAGGTTGGTTTTACTTATAAGCTAAGGATTCTGCGTTAATATAAAACCCTCTAGGATATGGTGCACCTTAATATTATTTTTATAGAAGTCAGTATACTGGCCACATATATTGACCACATAAAAATAACATTAAGGGTCCCTAAGTTTTTCTAGGAAATTTGATTAGGTTTCCCCTTATAAAATTAACTATAGATTACAAATTAAGTCTTCATCCTTGCTTTCTCAAATTTAATTATAATTAAAGGTGATCCCCTAATTAACGATGTTTAATTAAATTACCCAATTTAATCTTTTAATCCCTTCTGGTAATTATTTTAAAAGTACACAAGGGAATCATCTAGTAGGTCATTTATTAATAAATAGTTGGTTTATAAGAAAAACTCAATTAATCTATTAGATCTTTCACCCAATAAAA
>MU227069.1:2025211-2047373 GCA_018584345.1 Thuja plicata
CAAGATTACGTAATTCACATCTTAAACATTTTTCATAAGGTAAAATTCACATTGCGATAAATTGAAATTCAACATTTAAATCAGATAAATCTAAATCTCTTCAATAGCCATAATATAATCATAAGGAGTTTTTCTGCATTTATAATCTCAAAATATATGTCCAAACTAGAAAAACATAATAAGGTCCATAATGTTCATCATAAAGCATCATATATCCATGCATCTTTAATAATCAAATCCATGACATAAAGCATAAGGTCCATAATGTCTAATAATGCATCAAAAGTAAAGTATCATATGCTAAGTCTATCATAAGCAAGAACCAGAAAAACTATGATGGGGTCCGGGATGGGCCTCACATTTTTGATAAAGATATATGATGGTTGGATGAGTATGTTTGAGCGAATAGAAGAGTAGAAAATGAAAAAGATCATTGAAGAAATATAAAGGAACTATCTAAGCACTAGTGATGCTTGTTTTGTTCATGACTGAGAACACTTTGTAAACAAAATTACTTTGTAAGAGCTATAAGCTCAGTTGGCGCCTAACAGGGTGTTGTGAACCTTTAACAAGGTTGTAATTCCTTTAACAAGGAAATGTACTATGTAATATTCAGCTCCTAATAGGGCTAGGTCTCCTAACAGGGACATTATACTTTAGTACATGCTTGTGGGTACCACCCCCACCGGGGTTTTCCCTTGGCCAGGGTTTCCTTGAAAACAAAATATGGTGTTATGAGTACTGTATCATTTTTTTATATTCTTTTCTTTACTGCAAGTTTATGGTTAATGTTTAAATGGTTGAAGAATTTAATTAGGTGATATAATACTAATTGACCCCCCCTCTCAGTATTATCCAATCCTAACAATTGGTATCAGAGCTTCTAGCCCTTGGAGAGAAAGTCTAATGGCTTGAGGGAGATCATAATGGATTTGGATAGTTTGCCAAAAAACTTTGATGTTGCACTTGAAGACCTTAACAAAGCAAAAGCATAAAATGGAGAGTTGAGATTCAACATGCGAAGAGCTGAGAAATTTATAAAGAAACTCAAGGAAAAACTTGAGCTTTCCAAAATTCAAAGACATGATCTTATGGTTTAGATAAAAAAGGATTCAGATGAGGACAATTCAGATCAAGTGAGGAAACTAAAAGAAGAGAATGAGACTCTGAAACTTGAAAATGAGACTATGACTAAAGAAATACAGATACAGAAGGATTCTAAGAAGAAAGTTGAAGAAGCTTTAAATGGTGCATTAGATCAAATGAAAAATGAGGCTCACAACTACAAGAACACATATCTAGAAATGGAGAAATATAATTAGATTATAAAAGGTGAACTTGTTGAAGTAAAGAAATACATTGAGAAACTTCACACTTGCCATGATTTGATTGATGAACAGAGAGACAAAAAGAAATCTAAAGGTGATATAACTAGTATTGGCTTCAATGAAGCTGAATGTTCAAAGAATTAGGAAGAGAAATCTAATAAGAATATTGATGCTTATAAACCTTCTATTGAAGAACCTAGAGAGAAGATCAGACCCTTCAGAGGTAGATGCTTTGGTTGCAACAAATTTGGACACATGAAAAGAGACTATAGAGGTGTTAGAATACATATTTGTCTTTCTATAAATTATCAATCACTTGCTCTAAGACCGTGAAAAACAACCATCTTCAAACTAACAGTTGAATTATAATATTTAAATTTATAATTCTTTGAATTAAGGTACAACTCCCTATTTTATTTTCAATGAATCTTGACAATCATATATTGCTTTCACAAACACATACACTTTTAACCAGAAAATGAATAAGGTTTTGGTAGTATTCCGTACATCAACATGTCATGAAAACTAAAAGAAAGATAGGTATTTCAACACCAAATGAAGCTCACAGACTTCAGTTTTAGGAACCAATTGCTGGAAACAAACTATACTAAACAAACTACAGAAAAATCCACTTAAAAATAGATTTTTGATATCCAAGAAATATCCCAACAGAGATAAATATGCTAATATAAACCAAGAGATTCACAAAGCATAAATTTTTGTTCCATTCATATCAAAAATATACTTCCAAGTTTCCTTCTTGATTAACAAACTAACTGAAAGATACTAAAAACTATTAAGTCTTAGGCCTAGCTTAACCAAAATTACCATCATCTGAGTACAAATTATCCTAGCTATAAATAGCCATTAGTCTTAGAAAATAGGAAGTGACATCTTGAGATACACTCTACGGGATTCATTATATAACTATTTTTACAAAAACCGCCCAAATTCAAAGAAAATATAAATTAAGAAAAACTAACACTACTGTGTTATTTGGGAAGCATGATCATCAAGTGGTGGATGTGCTAGATCCCTTTGACTGGTCCTGTGAGGTGTTAGAAATGTGGGAATTCCTCCATTCTTTGTGCACCTTTGCAATGCTTCTGATTGTGGCCTGATGTGGCAAGGTAATATGAATTACTCTCTACTTAAGAAACTTCTTATCTTTGCCGACCTGGGTGATTTTCTATATATGAGCCTCAAGGTGATCAGTACATACCACCAACATCACTTCCATATTGGCAAGGGTTGTGAATTCATCTAGGATAATATTTTTAGTGTCTCTGATCGCGTCAATTTCATGCTCAATTTCTAGTAGCAACTCATATGCTCCTTTGACACTTTGAGTATCCTCTTTTATGAGTGAAACATTCAAACATTTGACATATTTTTGCATAGTATCAATCAACCCTTTTGATTCACTCAACAAATAGGAGGTCCTATCATGACCAGATTTAATAATGGAGTTCCTCCACTCTATAATCTTGATGGAGACATAGAGAGTATCTTCATCCAAACATGGAATAGGTTTCTCGGTCAGAAATTTTCTCACTCTATATTTCTCTATCTCATAGAGCTGATTTGTTACTTTTAATCATTTTTTATTCTCTTTTTCCCACTTTGCTAATTCCAACAGAATTTCTAAAATAGTTGAGCTAACAAATTTGTGAGTCTTAAGTAGCTGATTGATATAATTGCTTCCTTTTTGTATCATGGCTTGGATCCATTTAGTGTAGGCATCCACAATCAGTTTAATCTTCTAAATTTGATCTAGGGTTTTCCTAACTCTAGTGAATGTGGATCAAATGAATATGAAGCTATAGTCAAAGGGATAGGATTAGGATCTTAAACTTCCTGAATGAATTCAGCCATCTTTTTGATTGTTTCTTTCATCTCATTCTTATCTTTTTCATCCTTAAAAGACCTGTGTATGATCTTTTTTGTAGACTTCTCCAAGTGCTTCACACCAGCCACTCTGGTTGCATATCTAAGATCTATCTTCTCAACTATGAAGTCATCCACAGTAGCTTCAGACAGTTCCTTATCTTTCTTGGGAACTACATGTTATGCATACTAGTGCCCTCTTTTTTCATCAATTTCAACCCTAGATTCCATCCTGGTCCTTTTTGGTTTCTCTCAGGAACCCAAAAATTTGCTTACCATGTCTTTAATAGGTAGTGTTATTGGCATGACATTCCTTTTTCTATTGATAGATATTTCCAACCATTTCAAAGTGGGAACTGGTGACTGTTGAGAATCTGCCAGTGCCTGTGTTGGACTAGTGGGCATAGAGATCGTAGAATCCTTGACTTCTTGCAAGTTGTCTCCTCCTGAAACAACTTCTTCTGATACAGAACCTTGTGAGTTCTTATCTTCCATCACAGTATCCATCTCCTCGATATTGATCACTTCTTTTTCTTTGACTAGCTTGACTCCTTTGAGAGCCTTTCTTTTAGAAGTCCTTGTGGGTGTAAAAGGACAAGGAGACCTTTGCCTTTTAGCTTTAGATTCAATAGCTTTTGTATTTTTAGATTTAGAAGAAACAACAACATAAAAGTTTTCATTAGAACATGGGAAAGCATTTTCATCATGAGCATTAAGAGCTGAGCCTCTAGTATTGTGCCTTCTATGAGGAGATGGTCTTTTGTTGGCAATCCATCTTTCAGTTCTTTTTATAACACTGAGAGTATTAATGTGGATACTCTCCCTTTCCTCTATAGTCTAGTCAATCTCAGGAAGTGGCAACCCCTGAACCTTCTCTTTATATTGTTCATCAATTATATCTTCATCCTCCCCCTCTTCTATTCCATTGGCATCAATGCCTATTTGCAGGTTAACTATTTGGACAAGTGTAAATCTACACCATAATCTCCTTCTGACTTCAAAACCATCTACATAATTTTCCTAGAAGTCTTCCATTTTAGGGACATTGTGAAATTCAGAAGGTAAACTAAAATGCCACATAGTATATTCCCTAATGTCAAAATCTCTCCTAGCCTTGAAGGTTTTCAGTTTCAACTTGTTCAATTCTTTCTCTAAATTAAGAGCATCAAAATAATTCTTATACGAATAAAAACCTAGTTCTATAGGAAAACTAGATTTGGCCCTTCCCTTTCTATCTTTGAGGTCTTTGTGCACATGGACCAACTAGCACCCAACTTCGGTTACAAAATGTAAATCTAGAGCATATCTGGGAAATTTGAATGGCTCTCCCTCAAACCAACCAACTCTAATTTAAGTAAACCTTTTGAATTGTATGAAAAAACTTCCAAAGACATTGGCAAACTTCTTAGCCTCCTCTAAAATTCTCTGCTCAATGTTCCCCTACAGTTCAAAGATCAACCTTCCCAGAAAAACACCATTTAGTTTCATAAAACTGTCAACATGGAATTCCTTCTACAAATGGGGATAATAGTCATACACCTTCATTTTAGGAACATGTAATTAATGATATAAACCATCCCACTTTCTAGTACAAGCTATTGCATAGAACAAATAAGAAGACATATAGAACCCACTAGCCTTTTCTTAATCATTTGTCAGCTAATGATGAAGTTCATCACCAATACAATCTACCCAATTGATGAAATTTTCCCCACCCAAATTTATCTGGATAAAGAAATACATCCAGTCCTGCCAGTAATAAATGTGGCTATTACCTGTGACTCTGTTCAACAAGATCACTAGTTCTGCAACTTCAGGCTTGAAATGATCTATTGTAAGGGGTTTTGGAAGCCTTGACCCTCCTCTTTTTGCCTCCACCAACCATTGTTTGGCAATTTAATTTCTACAAATCTATTTCTTTGTTGAGAAGATATAGTAGGAGGAAGCAATGGTCCATCCTTCATAAGGATCCTTTTCTGGAATGCCCATTGCTGTGAAGATAACATCTTGGTTAATGGAGATTAGAGGGCTTCCATCAATTTTATTAATAAATCTTTCTTCCCTATCATACGTTTTAACACATTTCATTACTAACTCAAGACAAGGGGCCACTAGGGGAAATGCCACTGCATCAGCTAAACCACCTAATACTACCTTCTCTATTATAGAACTAGAAACAGAGATTTTGATTTTACTGTGAATCACATCTAAGGCACCCGCTTTTATCATCGTGTCATCAAATTTAGAAAGTGAACTAACCCAAGGGGAGGTTCACCAAAAATTTGGGAATAGGGACTTCATATTTCTTACGGGGAATACTTATAAAAGATCAAAATTGTAGAAGGAAAACAGAGCCTTTCAATATCAAACTTTCTAAAATAGCTTCAATTTTGAATAGGGACTCTGGAAGAGAAAAACACTAACCTAGAGATTCCACACATTCTAAGATTCTCAAGATGAGAGTATACCTTCTTCTGCTCCACCAATTCAATTCCACTAGAAAAAATTCACTAGAAGACTAATAGCACACACTCTTATTTTATAACTGATTTCCCACAAAATGTGAAGGCTTTTCATTAAATGACAATACGAGATCTTAATCAAATGTGACAAGAGTTTTCACATGATGCAATCATTATATATTGCACCTCTTCAATGATTGAAATGACATATAAGTGTAACATCTAATAATTATTATATCCCAAACATGCATGGATAAAATCATCACCTGCCAACTATTGCTTTGCTCATGTCACCACTATCTTTTTGCCTATTCAACATGCAAGCTTCGGTTGAACCGCGAACCTTGATATAGCTTAGTACATAAATTAAGTTCAATGGTTAATAAAACATTACTTCCTTTTGGTGTGTTTATAAAAACCACATGAGTGGAAAAAAATTAGACTTTACTACACTTTTTGCAAGATGAAGCCCGCACTTGAACCTTGAACCTTGAAATAGCCAAGTTCAAGATTCAAAGTTCAACGGAAGAGTGGACTTTACAAACCGCACCGCTCATTTTCCACATAAAAGAAAAGAAAATAAAAACACACCACAAGGTGAAATTGAACCTTGAACTTTGAACTAGACAAGTTCGAGATTCAGAGTTCAACTGACAAGGAGAAAATGCAAACCAGGCTAAAAAAATATTTGCAAACATTTTACTTCTAGGACAACAAACTCCTGATTTTAGGTAATGATAAAATGTAGGGTACGAGTCAAAAATTAGGGGTAACAATGGATCCAACTAGGGACAAGGACTCTTGAGGATGCAGGATGAACTTAGTAGCTTTAGTTTTGCAGACCAGGGATTCAATCGGAAAAGAGAGACCCCAAAACAAAAATGAGACAAAACAAAAAGCAGGAAAAGAAGGAAAGAAAAACACAACAAGGAAAGCAAGCCAAAAGATGGAAAATATACAATGAAGCAAGAAAAAGCTAATTACATTTGGTACAACTTCATACCTTGACCATTAAAGGTTAATGGTAGAATAGTGCCATCTTGACTCTCAAGAACAAATGAGTTATTTTGATGGATTTGCTGATGATAAAGGGCCCCTTCCATAATGATTCGAATTTACTGTGATCACCTTTAGGTTGTCTCCTCTTATCCCAGAGAAGAACCTGATCTCCTTCTGTGAAATTTATTTTTCTAGCCTACCTATCAAAAATTTATTTACCTTGGCCTGATGTAATGCTATACAGTCCACCATCTCCTCTCTTTCTTCCTGGATTTTTTTGAGATACAAAATCTTTTTTTCTAGAACATCCTGGAAAATTTTCCCTTCAATTACTTTCTGCAATTTTGCTGCCACCAGCTCTCAAGATAAAGACAATTGGGTTTCAACACCGTACACCAACTCAAATGGATTCATGCCAATCTCCCTCTTAGTAGAGGAATGATCTACCTAGAGAGAAACATACAATCTCTTATGCCAGTCCCTGGAATTATCATTCACCAATTTCTTCATAATTGATATCAGGATTTTGTTGCTTGATTCTACCTGACCATTACCTTGTGGGTAATAGTCAGATTCATGTAAAAGATGGATGTCATTATCATAGAAAAAAAAATTTATTTGTGAAGAGGAGAAATTGGTAGCATTGTCTGTGATAAATTTTGGAGGAATGCCAAACCTGACCAAGATATAATTTTTTAGGAAATCACACATTACCTCTGATGTCGTCTTTCTGACCAGAACTGCTTTGACCCATTTAGTGAAATAATCCATAGCAGTTAGGACGTGTGTATGCCCAACACTGGAAGGAGGATTGATTGGATCGATGAAATCCAATCTCCACTATTTGAAGAGCTCTTCAATGACTACTGGTCTCAGAGGGAGAGCTGCCAATTGTGGTTTTCCACTGAAAAGCTTGCACTTTTCACAGCGAGCGACCCAATTATATGCATCTACAAACATCCCCAGCCAGTAATAACAACTTCTTAAAATTTTGAAATCAGTTACAATTGATGAGAGGTGACCACCACAGGCCTCATTATGAAACTTTGTAAGCAACTTCTCTTGTTGTTCTTTGTCAACACACCTTAAGAAAGACCCATCAATTCCTTTCTAGTATAGGATATCATCCATAATAACATACTTTGCTTCCTTGAGTCGAAGGTTTCTTTTCTCCTTAGGGCTTAGATGCTCTAGAAAATCTCCATATGTCAGATAAAAAGCCACATCTAAAAATCATGAGTCTCTTAAGCCAACAAACAGTGTGAGAGGAACATCATCTTTAGGTACATTGTGAGCCATTAGTTTACATAGACCCTTCCCTTGAACTAACTTAGTCAGTCTGATATTTAAATCAAACTCTTGAATTCTTGCCACCCAAGTAGTTCTATTGCTCATGCCTATATCTTGTTGAGTCAGAACATCTTTGACTGCAGAAGAAGGTACATACACAGTAGAGTACGAGTGCAAGATATAAAATCTAAAATGTTTCATAGCTTTAACTACTGCATATGCTTGCTTCTCAACCATAGGATAATTTAGCTCATGCTTTTTCAAGGGTATGCTTATGAAATCAATTTGTACCTCCTCTCCCTTATCATTTTTCTATAATAATATCCCAGACAGTGTATGCTCTAAAGGGTAACAGTAGATATTGAAATTTTTTTATAATCAGGGTTGATCAATGTCGGGGTAGATGCTATGGCATTTTTAACATCATCAAATGCCTAAATAGATTTAAAAATCCACTTAAAAGGGTTATTTTCACTTAAGAGACTCACCATATGTTTATTTGTTTTAGTGAAATCTAGAACAAACCTCCTAAGAAAGTTTGTCTGGCCAAAGAAAGACTTAATGCCCGTCCGGTTAGAAGGCAAACCTATTTGCTGGATAGATTTTACTGTCTTAGGATGTATCTTAATCCCATCTTTTGAGACGATGTGACCTAATAGCTTCCCTTCTGTAACACAAAAGATTGAATTTTTAGGATTTAATGAGATCCCATGCTCTCTGCACCTTTGTAAAATAGCTCTCAAATCCTTCAGGTGGTTTTTACGCTTCTTAGAGAAAATTGTCAAATCATCTAGGTAAATGACAATCACCTTTTTAATTAGATGGCTAAAAGAGGAATCCATTGCTCATTGGAATGTGGCACCTGAATTAATCAATCTGAATGGCATGTGTCTATAGACATATGTACCCCATGGTGTGGTGAATGTTGTTTTATGTTGATCCTCATCAGCTACCTTGATCTGGTTGTAACTAGAAAACCCATATAACATGGACATCATTTATGCACCAACTATTGTTTGCAATATATGATCCATCATAGGAAGCCCATAATTATCTTTTAGACTTCTCTGGTTCAAATTTATGAAATCCACACAAATCCTTATCTTTCCATTCTTTTTCCTCACCGACACTATGTTGGCTATCTAGGTAGAATGATGAATAGGATATATTACCCAAGCTTGCAACATCTTCTCAACTTATTTTTTTATAGTTTTAGATACTTTAGGGTTATATCTTCTCAGCTTCTACTTAAATGGTGTGGCATCTAGCTTTAAAGGGATGTGATGTTGAAATTTACCTCCTTTAAAATTCTTCAAATCCTTGTAGGACTAGGCAAAAACATCCTTATATTATTTCAATAAATCAACAAATCTTCTCCTCTCATCAGATGTACAACATTTTCCTAGGTTTACAAACTTAGGGTCTTGTTCATCTCCTATATTCAATTTTTCTGAGGCACTTTCATCAGGAGATTCATGGGATGTAGGTTTTTGCCAGACAACATCAGATCTGTCAAATAGATTTTTGAGAGAAACTAGACCTTTAGGGATGCAGTTTCCCTTCAATTGAACAATTCCTTCTTCAACACCCTTACCCAGATCAGGACAAAATTCTTTGCAGGTCGACTGAGATCCCTTGAAATAAGTAGTGCTAAAAACTTCCATCATTTGTAAGAATTTATCTATCTGCTTATCATCTTGGAAAACTTGCCAATGTTCTACATTGTCAGGCACCTTAGGTCTGTATACCATTTCAATTATATAAATTGTTTCTTTGAAATCTGGATGGGGAAGTAACAAAGACATTGAGACTGCCAAATAATTAGCTCTACTATTGAGGTTTCTAGTCATAGCTTCAATAGAAAAGGCATTGAATCCTTCAATTTCATCTGACACACAGTTTCTATAATGTTTCAATCTCTCATTTTTTACTGAGTACCTTCCTCTTACTTTTCTCACCATCATTTTTGCATCTCCTTTAGCTTTCAACATTTTTATTCCTTTCTTTTTAGCTTCTTCAAGACCAAGTAGAAGGGCTTCATACTCGACAGTAGTATTGGTGTTACCAAACTCAAACTTGAAGGAGTGAGGAAAAATATCTCCCTGTGGTGATATCATAACATCCCCTACTCTAGAGCCCACTGAGGCACAACCACCATCAAAATATAAAGACCACAGAGAATCTGATTCCTCATTATCAACCCTCTCTGAGTTCACCTCTGATGACATCATATCATTTTCAAATTCACATTCATGGTACAAGATCTGATATTTAGGATCTTTTGATGGAAAAATAGTGTACTTGGATTTTCCTTCAAGTTTGAGGACAATGTTTTGGTTACCAACATGGATTGTTGCTTGTGACCAATCCAATTTAATTTATCCCCCAAGGTCCTTGAAAATAGTTATACTAAGCAACATCCCATAACTAGCGGGGATGTTAGCTACCAGAATGGTTAAATTAAGCTTTTTACTAGGATGAGCAGCTACAGCCACTTGAGCATCTTTAATATGTCCTACTAGAGGGTCTTTCTTGGAATCCATGGAGTAACATCTCCCAAAAGTGACTATTAGAGGAAGGTCTAGATATTTTGCTACTGAAGCACGCATTACATTATCAGATGCTCTAGAGTCAATGATGCAGTTATTCAATTTAAATCCATGAATAAATAGAGATAGATAGAAAGGCTTTGGTTTCTGAGAGACAAAAGGACTTGAATCATTAGAGGACTGGGTAGCCAATGTGGGTTGGATTTCTTCAAGCAAAACATGTGTGGTTTCACTTGTTGCAGGATTTGAAGAGGTTTGACCTAATTTGACATAACTGACTAGCCTATCAAGCTCTTTGGGATTCATTCTGAGATAATCAGTCAGTGACACTTGGATTTTCAAGGTTTTACAAAAATTTAGAATGTCAAAAGAAGAATCAGGTGAAGAGTCTTGAGAAACTTCAGCCTCCTTAGCATTTGAAATTTTGGAAAAGAATTTTTTGGGGAAAAATCCTTACCTTTATCCTTGTCTCAATTTTGAGAAGTCAAAGGAGAATCATTAGCTTGAGAATTGCATTGATTTTTGGTCATGAACGAACATGTGGGATCTTCAAGAGTTACCAGAATACTGCCTCCTCTTTCTGAGACTGAATCGTATTCCCTAAAATAATTTTTGGAGCTGCCAGGTAACGAAGAAAATTCTGCATGTTCAAACAGATCATCAACTAATTCTTTAACATGCATTTGCACTGATCTCACCATCTCAGGACAAGTTGCACCATCATGCTCATCAGTGAGGTTAAAGGTACACATATTTGATCTTTTAGGGGTAACCTCTACTGCTCTTTGTTCATTCTGTAACTTTCCCTGATATCTATGACTGGGACTAGCCAGATTAAGGTTTCCTCTAGGAATATATTTGTATAATTGAGGGAAATTTACATTTTCCTTGCAGAGTTGCCTCTTCATAGTAATTATATCATTCACTAATCCTTGCAACAGAGGATCAAAGGAAGTAGCACTCTGAGAATTTGGTTGCTGGACATCTTTTCTCCACTTTCCATCATTGATTAGATCTTCTTCTAATTCAATAGCCATGGTTTGAGCCACCTCTAAATCAGCTATCCTCGCTCATCTTAAATGAAAACCAATGTCTAGGGGCATGACATTCATAAATAAATCTTTTCTATTTTCAGTAGTGGGTCTTTTTGGGGTAAGGATCTTATGAATAATATTATTAAAATTTGCCACAAACTATCTCATGGGATCATGTATTTCTTTCTCCAACTACGTTAACTGAGCAAGAATATCATGTTCATTAGATATACTTTTAAAGCATGCTTCAAAAGAAGTTTTCATAGTAACCCAATCAGTGATTTGACCATTGGGCAAGTGATAAAACTAGTTAGCTGTTGATTTAGCAAGTGTTTGAACAAATAATCTATTTACAATGCCTTCATGCTGAACAACTAGAATTCCATAGGCTTTATTAAATGCATTAAGATGATCTTTGATAGAGACTTTCCCATCACTATCAAATTTGGGCAAATTCTGTCTAGCTCCTTTAGGCAAAGAATGATTTCCTGGTAGATTAAGAGGTCCAATGACATTACCCCAAGGTTGTGCCATGACTGAGGGTGGATAAATTATCTGAAGGGGAGGAGCTTGAATTCTAGAAAGAGTCAAGGCTTGCCACTGGTGAGAAGATGAGGATATATTAGGACTTGACTTCTTAGAAGGTCTTCTTTTAGCCTTCTTCTTTGGGGTATAACTACTTGGAAACTAAAGGCTTTGAAGTTCCTAGAAAAAACTATCAAAGATACCCTCCCTTGCTTGCGACCTAGTAAAAGGTTGAGAATCTAGATTTGCAAAGAAGTCTAAGGTCTCTGCACAACTCTATCTACTATGGTGGCTTCTTGGAAAATGGGAAGACCTCTCAACCATTCAACAATTTCTTCTTCCTTTTCTAACACCAAGCGATCTTGTTGATAATGTCAGTCACTTTTCCTTACAATCTAGGCTACTGAATGAAGATCAGAGATTATGTCTTCTTGGGTATATAAAAAGTATAATTTAGGTTGAATAGCTAAGGGAACTTCTTCCTAACCAAGAATTATGAGAGAAGGAAACACCATGGTTGCTTCATTTAAAGGGAATTACTACTAATACTTTGTGTATCGAATCCCTAGTAGAGTTGCCAAAACTTTGTTAGCATACACATTTGTCTTTCTATAAATTATCAATCACTTGCTCTAAGCTCATGAAAAACAACCATCTTCAAACTAACAGTTGAATTATAATATTTAAATTTATAATTCTTTGAATTAAGGTATAGCTCCCTATTTGATTTTCAATGAATCTTGACAATCATATATTTCTTTCGCAAACACATACACTTTTAACCAGAAAGTGAATAAGGTTTTTGCAGTATTCTATACATCAACATGTCATGAAAATTGAAAGAAAGATAGGTATTTCAACACCAAATGAAGATCACAAACTTCATTTTTAGGAACCAGTTGCTGAAAACAAACTATACTAAACACACTACAGAAAAATCCACTTAAAATTATATTTCCAATATCCATGAAATATCCCAATAGATATCAATATGCTAATATAAACCAATAGATTCACAAAGCATAAATTTTTGTTCCATTCATATCAAAAATATACTTCCAAGTTTCCTTCTTGATTAACAAACTAACTGAAATATACTAAAAACTATTAAGTCTTAGGCCTAGCTTAACCAAAATTACCATCATCTGAGTATAGATTATCCCAGCTATAAATAGCCATCAGTCTTAGAAAATAGGAACTGACATCCCAAGATACACTCTACGGGATTGAGTATATAATTGTTTTTAAAATAACTGCCCAAATTCAAAGAAAACATAAACTGAGAAAAACTACCACTACTCTATGATCTGTGAAGCATGATCACACAGTGGTGGATGCGCTGGATCCCTTTGACTAGTCCTGCAAGGTATTAGCAACATGGTAATTCCTCCATTCTTTGTGCACCTTTGCAACACTACTGATCATGGCCTGATACGGCAAGGTAATATGAATTACTCTCTGCTTCAGAAAATTCTTATATTTTCAGACCTAGGTGATTTTCTATATATGCACCTCAAGGTGATCGGTACATACCACAAGCATCACTTCCATATTGGCAAGGACTGTGAAGTCATCTAGGGTAATATCTTTAGTGTCTTTGATGGCAGTAATTTCACGCTCAAATTCTAGGAGCAACTCATCTTCTCCTTTGACACTTTGAGTATCCTCTTTTATGAGTGAAACATTCAAACATTTGAGATCTTTTTGCATAGTGGCCATCAACCCTTTTGAATCACTCAATAGATAGGTGGTCCTATCATGACTGGATTTAATAATGGAGTTCCTCCACTCTATACTCTTGATGGAGACATAGAGAGTATCTTCATCCAATCCTAGAATAGGTTTCTTAGTCAAAAAATTTCTCACTCCATATTTCTCTATCTCATAGAGTTGATTTGTTACTTTTAATCATTTTTTATTATCTTTTTCCCACTCTTCTAATTCCACCATAATTTCTACAATAATTGAGCTAACAACTCTGTGAGTCTTAATTAGCTGAATGATATAATTGCTTCCTTTTTGTATCATGGCTTGAATCCATTTACTGTAGGCATCTCCAATTAGTTTATTCTTCTGAATTTGATCTAGGGTTTTCCTAACCTCTGGTGAATGTGGATCAAATGACTGTGAAGCAATAGTCGAAGGGATAGGATTAGGATCCTGAACTTCCTGAATGAATTCATCCATCTTTTTGAGTGTTGCTTTAATCTCATTCTTATCTTTTTCATCCTTAAAAGACCTGTGTATGATCTTGTTTGTAGACTTCTCCAAGTGCTTCACATCAGCCACTTTGGTTGAATATCCAAGATCTATCTTCTCAACTATGAAGTCACCTATAGTAGCTTCAGAGAGTTCCTTATCATTCTTGGGAACTTCACATTCTGCATACCAGTGCCCTATTTTTTCATCAATGTCCACCCTGGATTTGATCCTGATCCTTTTTGGTTTCTCTGAGGAACCCATACATTTTCTTACCATGTCTTCAATAGGTAGTTTTATTGGCAGGACATTCCTTTTTTTTTTGATAGATGTTTCCAACCATTTCAAAGTGGGAACTGGTGACTATTGATAATCTTCCAGTGCCTATGTTGAACTAGTGGGCATAGAGATCATAGAATCCTTGACTTCTTTTTGATTGTCTCCTCCTGAAAAAACTTCTTCTGATACAGAACCTTGCAAGTTATTATCTGTCATCACAGTATCCATCTCCTCAAGATTGATCACTTCTTTTTCTTTGACTAGCTTTAATCCTTCTTTAAGAGCCTTTCTTTTAGAAGTCCTCATGGGTGGAACAGGATGAGGAGACCTCTGCCTTTTAGCTTTAGATTCAATAGCTTTTGTATTTTTAGACTTAGAAGAACCTACAAAAGAAAATTTTTCATTAGAACATGGGAAAGCATTTTCATCATGAGCTTTAAGAGCTAAGCCTCTAGTATTGTGCCTTCTATGAGGAGGTGGTCTTTTGTTGGCAATCCATCTTTCAATTCTTTTTATAACACCAAGAGTCTTAATGTGGATACTCTCCCTTTCATCTATATTCCAGTCAATTTCAGGAAGTGGCAACCGCTAAACCTTCTCTTTACATTGTTCATTAATTATATCTTCATCCTCCCCCTCTTATATTCCATTGCCATCAATGCCTCTTTATAGGTTAACTATTTGGACAAGTGTAAATCTACACTATAATCTCCTTCTAACCTCAAAATCATCTACACAATTTTACCAAAAGTCTTCCATTTCAGGGACCTGGTGAAATTTAGAAGGTAAACTAAAATGCCACTCAGCATATGCCTTGATGTCAAAATCTCTCGTAGCCTTGAAGGTTTTTAGTTCCAACTTGTTCATTTCTTTCTCTAATTTAAGAGCATCAAAAGAATTCTTACAGGAATAAAAACCTAGTTCTATAGGAAAACTAGATTTGGCCCTTCCCTTTCTGTCTTTGAGGTCTTTGTGCACATGGTCCAGTTGGTGCCCAACTTTAGTTACAACATGTAACTCCAGAGCACATCTAGGCAATTTTAATGGCTTTCCCTCAAACCCACCAACTCTAATGTAAGTAAACCTTTTGAATTGTATGAATAAACTTCCAAAGACATTGACAAACTTCTTAGCATCCTTTGAAATTCTCTTCTCAATATTCCCTTGCAGTTCAAAGATCAACCTTCCCAAAAAAACACCATTTACTTTCATAAAACTGTCAACATGGAATTCCTTCTATAAATGGGGATAATAGTCATACACCTTCATGTTAGGAACAGGTAATTCATGATATAAACCATCCCACTTTCTAGTACAAGCTAGTGCATAGAACATATAAGAAGACATATAGAAACCCCTGGCCTTTTCTAAATAATTTTCCAGCTGATGATGAAGTTCATCAACAATACAATCTGCCAAATTGATGAAATTTTCCCCTCTCAAAGTTATATGGATAAAGAAATACATCTAGTCCTGCCAGTAATAAGCGTGGCTATTACCTTTGAATCTTCTCAACAAGATCACTAGTTCTGCAAAGTCGGGCTTGAAATGATCTATTGTAAGGGGTTTTGGCAGCCTTGAACCTCCTCTTTTTGCCTCAAACAACCATTGTTTGGAAATTTTGTTTCTATAAATCTATTTATTTGTTGAGAAAATAGAGTAGGACAAAGAAATGGTTCATCCTTCATAAGGATCCTTTTCTGGAATGCCCATTGTTGTGAGGATAACATCTCGGTTAATGGAGATTAGAGGGCTTCTTTGAATTTTCTTAATACATATTTCTTCCCTATCATACCTTTTAACACATTCCATTAGTAGATCAGGACAAGGGGCCACTAGGGTAAATGCCACTGCATCAGCTAAACCAATTAATACTACCTTCTTTATTATAGAACTAGATTCAGGGCTTTTGATTTTACTGTGAATCACCTCTAAGGCACCCACTTTTATCATTGTGTCATCAAATTGAGGAAGTGAACTAACCAAAGGGGAGGTTCACCCAAAATTTGGGAGTGGGGACTTTATATTTCTTACGGGGAAGACTTATAAAATATCAAAATTGTAGAAGTAAAACAAAGTCTTTCAATATCAAACTTTTTCAAATGGATTCAATTTCGAACAAGGACTCTGGAAGAGAAAAACACTAACCTGGAGATTCTACACACTCTAAGCTTCTGTGGATGAGAGTATACCTTCTTCTGCTCTGCTAATTCAATTCCACCTGAAAAACTTCACTAGAAGACTGATAGCACACAATCTTATTTTATAACTGATTTCCCACAAAATGTGAAGGCTTTGCATTTAATGACAATGCTGGCTCTTAATTAAATGCAACAAGAGTTTTTTCCTGATGTGATCATTATGTATTTCACCTCTTAAATGATTTAAATGACATATAAGTGTCACATCTAATAATTATTATATCTTAAACACGCGTAGATAAAATCATCACCTGCCAGTTGTTGCTTTTCTCACGTCACCACTATGTTTTTGCCTATTCAACATGCAAGCTTCGGTTGAACTGCAAACCTTGATATAGATTAGTTCACAAATTAATTTAAATGGGTAATAAAACATTACTTCCTTTTGGTGTTTTTATAAAAACCACGTGAGTGGCGAAAACTTAGACTTTACTACACTTTTTGCAGGATGAAGGCCACAATTGAACCTTGAACCTTGAACTAGCCAGGTTCAAGATTCAGAGTTCAACGGAAGAGTGGAATTTGCAAACCACGCCGCTCATTTTTCACATAAAAGAAAAGAAAAGGGAAACACACCGCAAGGTGACATTGAACCTTGAACTTTGAACTAGACAAGTTCAAGATTCAGAGTTCAACCGACAAGGGGAAAATGCAAACCAGGCTGAAAAAATATTTGTAGACATTTTACTTCCAGGTCAGAAAAATCCTGATTTTAGGTAATGATAAAATGTAGGGTATGAGTAAAAAATCAAGGGTAACAAGAGGTAATTCCCTTTTTATAACTTTTTCCAGTTATTGTTTTAATTTTAATGGATATGGGCACAGAAAAGAAGAATGTGGAAAACCTAATCAATTTGGATATAAACAATACAATGGAATAGGATCTACAGTGAAACCTACATGCTAAAAATGTAATAACATTAGACACATTGGGAAGTATTATAAGCTGCAAGTTAATCAAGAAAGAAGACATCCTACATGTTACAAATGTAATAATTCAGGATAAATAGAAAAGTTTTACAGGTATAATGGATCAGACAACAGAAGAGTACCACCTCCTATGAATTCATAGAAGAATGGAAATGATATTGGTAAGAGTGTTACAGATTTGAAGATTGATTTTGAAAGTTGTTTTAAGAAACCAGAAGATAAAAACAGTGGTAAGATATGAAAGATCAAAGAAACAAGTGAGACATCAACTCAGGGAGAGTCACTAGATGCTACTAGATCTTCGCATGATGGTAGTAAAATAGAATTGACCTAATTGGCTGATCATGGCCTTTGGGGGAGCATTGGATACATACATTAGAATTTATCCTACCCTAAAATTTTTGGATTGAGCTCAAGCGAGCTTAGGTATGAACTTGGCCGCCATCATGAAACATACATCTGAGAGTGTAACATTAGTCGACGCATATATTTTGTTCGTGAGATCTAACAGCCGACTGGACAATATTGAGTAAAGTAAAATTTATGACTTAAACTTGTATAAAGCACCATTCGATGACCTATCTCTTTACCATTTGATGAAGAGAGAGAGATAAGGAGATAAAAGAGAAGAAATATTCAGTTTATTCTACAATTTCCATGCATGATCGATTAAAGCATAAAATTGGAATTCAGCGGAAGAAAGGTATTTACATCATCTAGCTATGGATGCACCTATTATTTTTCAATGTTTTAGATCAACCTAGGTACAAATTTAAGAAACATTCATTCAAGTCCTGTGAAGAGGATCCCAAAGGAACATTTTCTCAAACCCCTTATGGTGTATTACACATAGAAAATATTAGGGCTTACATACATTGTAAGTATGATATACTGGGAATTGATGAGATATCAACTAAGATGGAGTATATGAATGATAATGGAATCATGAAAGAAGAATACAAACACATTGATTAGTTTAGCATATTGAAAATTCTGGACTTATGTGAATTTGATGAAGATGAATGGTTTAAGATATTATTGACCAGGGTACATGATCAGTTCATTTGGATAGGTGATCAGCCTATGAAGATTTGTAGTGACCTAATTCATGAAATCACTGGACTGGGCAACATCAGAATCATTCCTATTACATAAAAACATGTAAATAAATAAGTTGAAACCCTAACTCATTCTAAATGGGAAAAGTGGGAAATGACTATGAATGACATCTTTTAGCAAGATGTGAGACTGATTGCTATGATACTTGGATATAAATTATACTATAGAAATAGACCTAACTTAGTATCTATAGGAGTAATCATGATGGCATGGAGAATTGTGAAGGAGAATGTGAAATATAACCTATGCAAAGTTATGGCACAACAATTTCTTGAAAATGTGAAACTAGTGAACAAAGAAAGAACTAAGACCTCCAGATTTGGTTCACTATTGATGCATATGTTTATACAAATTGAACACAAATTTCTTGGCTTGCACCCTAGTGGATGGAAATCTGGGATACCTACTGGTATTCTAATCTGATAGAGCTACAAAGGACATAATAGTACATGGGTTGATGGGGAATTGTTTCCTACGATCAAGATCCTTCAAAGACAAATGAAAACCAAGTATAGGATACATGAGGACATTGTTGAAAAATACAAGGATACAATTTTTTTCATGGTTGAAATTGATTGTGTATGTTTTGAGCAGTCACACCTAGAAAGAAATGGTGTTATCCCATGGGTTATGAAGTAAGATCAGAGGTACTTACCATGCAAGTAGAAAATATTCTTGCATCAAAAGTTGATACATCAGAAGAAATATGTGGAACATATGAGGAGAAATCATGTAAGGTGAGAGAGGAATAGACTAGAGGTCTGAGGAAAATAAAAATTGAAAACCTTGTGCATGAATGTGGTTTAAAATTAGGATTGATAGAAGAACTAAAAGAAGTGAAAAAGAAAATGATAGAAAGATCTCTTGGAATGGAAAGTGAAAGTACTAAAACCCTTCCCACTCCTAAGGTAGAGATGGTAGGTAGTCCACCTCCTCTATCACATCAAACATCACAAACAGAGAACATTAATCCTAGAGTAAACACTAGATCGATCATGCAGACATCACCTAAAGAAAAAATAACAGTTAGAGAAGAGTGTTGGAATTATATTGAGATGATGTACTGAGAGGGGAGGGGTGAATTAGCACCTCTAAAACTTTTCTTGGTTAGCCCATTAACCCTTAGTCATCACTTTGTAAAATAACTTATCTATCTATTCATCTTTCTTTATGTATATGAAATCATATCATACATTCCATTTGATGTGTAACAGTAAAAGAAACATGCATGAAATTTGATAACACATAACACAAGATATGGTATCGCAGAAAACTCTTATTAAGGAAGTAAAAACTATGGTGGGGATTGTTACCCACAAACTTCACTATCTACAGATAAGAAGAGCCGACTAAGGCTTACAATTTGGTCACTTCTGATGACCTACCCTGTTAGGAGTATTAAAATGGAGACCTGTTAATATATACTTCATTTGAAGCTTTAGTAACACTGTTAAGTGTGCACTCTGTTAAGAGATTTACAAAGGACAGTTAAGTCCACCTTCTACAAAAGGATTTTAGATGTGATGCACTTGTTAGAATGCAACTACATTAGTCTTTGATCTAATGATAAATGAAATCTTCAATTGCTGATAAAGAAGATCCTATGAAGGTCCAAAAATATTGTTAATCATCCTTCCATGATTGAGTATTACCTTTATCTACTCGTCGGTAGCCTCTGTGTGTTCTTATTAACTGATGTATTATGTTTCTGCTCTTTGCATGAATTTTTCCTTCTACTCCTTAGATGCTCTTCATGGCTATCAATTATTAGGAATTCATGTACTTACAAATGAGTATGAACATCTATTTATACTAATCTAGGCTCAATTCTTGATTCATGCATTTACACGTTAACTCTAGATTCAAGATAGACAACTTGATCTTGATCTATAGTTAGATATGCTTTTGATCCATTAGGATGCTTTAAAGCATTTACATAAAACATGCATGACCATCTAATATGATTTAAAACAAAAATAGTACTCTATAAATAGATTTACATTGCTTTAATCGACGTGTAAAACTCAGATCCATAATTTGTGAGTTCTTGATCTGTCTGTCAGTTCTTATGGTTAGTTTTCTTGATCGTCGGTGTTCCTTCTTGAACATGTCATCAGGTATGCTTGTTTGTTCTTGTCGGGTTGATTCTGGAAACTATTTTGAAAATTGTGTTGCTGGTAATGCTTGTGTTCGCCAGTAATGCTTGTGTTCATCCATAAAGCTTGTGTTCGTCGGTGAAGCTTGTCACATTTATACTTAGCATTTTTCTCAAAAATTCTTTGTCCTATTGGGTATGCTTTCATTTCACCAGTACTGCTTATGGTTCATCAGTGATGCCTACTATCTGCTGGTAATGATTTCTGACTGTGTTTTTCCTCTAAGTATACTAATGGCAAAATAATGTCATCAATCTCCCCCTTTGACATTAGTATCAAAAATATCATATGTGCAACATACTTAGTATATTAGTATGTACACCTATGTATACTTCTGCCTTTCTGCCTTAGTCATTTGAGTGACTCCCCTTATGTATATGCTGGTAAGTGTATGTGTGTATATATATATATATATATCCTTTATCTTTTTGATTCTTTTTTGTGATATATATATTGTACATAGCTATATACATTTCCTTTCCTCCTTTTTTGATGCTAAGGACAAAGGTACTTACAACTTCTCTAAAAGGTGGGAATGTGAGGATTTGACTTCCTCCATCATTTTCTCCCATTTTTCTTTCAGCATTTCTAGAGCCATGTGCTCTAGTGAAATTCTTACATGAATATCATAGATGTTGTCTATGACAGACATCTCTAGGGTTGCTATCATATTTATAGCCTCTAAGATATGCTACTGAAGTATTGTGAGATTTGGTAAAATGTGTGCTTGTAATTCTATAATCTCTCCTCTAAGCTGTGTCTCAGCATCCCATATTTCCTGTCTCAGCCTGTTTGCCTCAATCACTATGTCATGATGTGCCTTTATGCTTTTGGCATGTGAGGTTAGGCTTTGTGCACTCTTAGTGACATTTGCATCGATTTCTGCAAGCTTGTCACTATTCTCCTTTGCAAATTTGTCAAGTGTGCAAATTTTCTAAACTAAGGTTATTGCTTCTGCAATCATTGGTTCCAGTTCATCACTAAGTTCTGAGAGTTTAACCTTGTTCAATTCCACTTCTTGGCTTATTTTATCAATTATCTTGTATTGATATTTCTTCTATGCTTGTTCTTCCATTGCTTGGTCAGCTTCTATCCCTTGTTCTGTGATAGCGTCGGTAAGAACAACAATTTGTTCCTTAACTGAAGCATTTTCATCAATTTTCACTTCAGGAACCAGTTGTTGGAGTATTTCTTTGGCTTTCTC
>MU227069.1:2048961-2067819 GCA_018584345.1 Thuja plicata
CACCTTGCCCTTTACCATAGGCAATGGACTAGTATCTTTAGCCATTTGGCTTCTTGTTCTAGACTTTTTGGTTGGAGGAGGAGGTGGTGAATCAGATTTCTCTTCTTCTGATTCTTGTATCTCTTCTATTTTAGTGATGGGAAGCTATTCCTCAGTGTCATCCTCCTTACTCTGTTCTTACTCCTTACCCTATTCTTCCTCCTTACCCTATTCTTCATCTTCTCCATTAGAAGATATGTTCAAGTTCTTCTTTATGTTTTTCACCATTCTCTTAGAATGCTTTATAGCCTTTTTGACAACAAGTGTTGACTTAATTTTCTGTTTGGCTTCCTCATAAGTACCAAACCTCATTTGTTTGTTGTCAATGGGTTCATTCAATAATGCTTCTATTGCTTTTGTTGCTAACCCAGTCTTGATCTCATAGTCAATTTTTTCTAACCAAGATTTTCTTGGGACTACTGCTTGAATGTAGGTGAAGTCAGTATCCACCATAAAAAAAATTGTCATCTTTGTATTCCTCAATAATACTTTCAGGAATTATATTCCTTGCTTGTAGCATATCCTTAATTGCCTTAAAGTATTCATGCATAACATTGTCAAAATCTGTGCCTAGAGTTTCAATGTGTTCATTAATCTGCATGGTAATGGGTCTGGTGGTGTCCCATGTTACTTTTCCAATTGAAGGAAAGTACTCTTTGAAGTAGAAGAATATACATATTATAAGAGAACCAAACTTACATGTGTTTGTCCTTGAGGACCTTATGGTGCACATGTTCTCTTCAAATTGATGCAATAGGATCTTTGCTAGATCCATTTTCTTCCCCAGTTTGATGATTTTGTAGGCTGTGCTCATTTTTGTGCTAGAGATGTTCATTCTGCTAGCTTGAAATATCTTATATCCCACCATGCAAGCACCAAATCTTAGCTCTATGTTGGTGATAGTGTTTACTTTTAATGCCCTCTTGTCAGATTTAGCTCCTGTTAACCTTTCCACTTCTGCAATAGAAGGATGTTTATGAGCCTGAGGTTTGTCAGTTGTTGGATAGCCTGTTACTGCATGTATAACATCATCTTTTGTTATAGCCTTTGGCTTGTTTAACCACAAAGCTTTGTTATGTACTCTGCTTAGAATAATCTTAATCCACTTTGTCTTAAAAACCTTTGGGAAATGAAGTGCATTCGTCAGTCCTTTCACTTCTAAGTGTCTATGCTCTTCTTTGAGCTTACCTCCATCATCACAAAGTTCCTTATAGGTGTTGTCTAGGTCTAGATCTCTTATTTTCAAGATCTTGCAATGTATAAATGACCTAACATCCTTGACCAATAAAACCCTAGCTTGGATTTAGGAGAATGCTTTGGAATCATCTGGTTGAGAGGCAATCTCAGGATGTAATTTATATTTCAGTTCAACACATGCCCCTCTCTTAACAAGTCTATAAGGTTTTGTCTTGTCAACCTTGATTTTATCTACCCTAGACGTGGATGCCATTGTATTTGAAATTTAGGGCTTTCCATGAATCAAAAAAGTGCTTATCGGTGAGTAAAGGAACTTACTGAATGTCTATGATCTCCTTCGAATTTGAATTCTCTATGGATTCCTTCTACTGGGTCACTTCTCAAACTGCACAAAAATCACTCTGCTCTGCTCGAAAATTGCGAGTGCAAAAATGAGCTTAATCATAGGGATTTTATACTTTTGGTGCCCTAAGTTGTCATTAATGCTTACCAACTTCGTTAGTTTATGAAGACGGTTTCCGTTGGTAAATGCATTCATAACTCCTCTGGTGTCTTTGCAAAGTGTCGGGGTAGCTTAGTGGTGTTGGAGACTTTACTGATGATCATCGGTAATATTGCGACAATAGCTTTTGTAGATTCAGTGTATACCAATGATTGTTGGGTTACATACAATTTGTGTAATGACCAATATATTCTGGTAAGTGTTGTATGTCTTTTCTGTGTGTGTTCACCGATGCATATTGTGCCCAATAATTGATGGTTGCTTCATAGTAGATTATCAAGTAATAGTATATTGCATCATTATTCATGCCTATATAACAATATGAACTATGTGTAATGGAACTGATACATAATAAAATTTGTGATAATGTCATTCCATACTTACTTGTGCAATCTAGTTAGATGTAGTGATGTCATTGGACCCAGTGGATGGGGTGTCATCAGTTGCATTGCTTGTACTAGCACCTTCAGTGTTTGTGGCTTTTACCCACATCTTGTTTCTCATTCTTTTGATGTCATCAATGGTGTTTCCATTGGGATGAGTATTTCTATCTGTCAATCAATCTTTACAATCTTTTATCACATGTCCAACTTTATGATAGTGTAAACATTCCATACCTAGATTGGACCATCCTCTTAACCTTCTGGTCCATTTTCTCATGCAGTTTTCAGCAATATTTCCATACCTTCCACATGCTGTGCAGTTTGCCCATGTGTTATAGTCCCAAACATATGAGTTACCTTTTCTGGTTGGTTTGTAGCTTTTATCAGTTTCTTTCTGAGTCCAAGCTTTGTTGGTGTTTTTCAGCATTCCTCATGTGTATGCCCATTCATTTTTCATGTAGGACAGTACTTGTCCATATAGGTTTTTCTCTTTGTATTTATCACTTTGGTTCTGCACTCATGTGCCTTGTGTCTTTTCTTTTGACATTTATAACAATTACCAATAAAAGTAGATTGTGCTTGAGAAATACCTTTCATTTTACTTCTGCAAATGTTTGAGGTGTGGCCTAGTTTTCCACAGTGATTGCATGACAACTTCTTGGATCTTGGGATTGTGAAAGCATTCCTCTTATCAGTTTGATTAGAGGATTCTTCATTCTCATTGTACCCTAATCCTGTGTAGTTTTTGATTCTTCTTTGTCCATCAAGAAAGTCATCCATCCGTTTGTTGCTATCCTCAGCCTTTTTGATCAGTTCATTGTGTTGAATCTGAACTCTGATTTCATGCTTTAGTTTTTCATTTTCTTCCCTTAGCTCACCAATGGTCTATATTCTTTCAATGAGTTCGTTATTTAATCTATTTGCTTCTTGACTCATAAGAATAATCTGATTGGTGACCTCATGGTGATGCTCAGTGAGTCTTTGAATCTCTAATTATTTTTCTTGTAGCTTCTCTATAATTTTCCTCCTATCATCAATGGCTAGTGTTCTTTCATTTTCAGCTTGTCTTGCATCATTCATAACATCAATCATTTTTACCATTTGAGTCTCTTGACCAATTTACAGCATCTTGATTTTATCTGTCAGATGTAGATTGATCTCCTGCATACTTGTAATTTCTTCAACTGATGCATTTGAAGCTTTGCTCACTGATAATTCTGCTACTTCAAAATACTCTTGTATTTCCATTTCTTTGTAGTCTTTCTCATTCAACCTAGTTTCCATAATCTATCTTTCATCAAGAAATTTTCTTAGCTTTATCTTCACCTCCTTATACTGCTCAAAGTTTATTTGCATCTGTAATTGCTCATTCTCAATAGTCATGTCTAGTCTGAATTTATCCATTGCTCTGATCTTTTCTCTCAAGTCTTTAAGCTTTTCAAGAGAGAGACTCGGCTCTGATACCAATTTTTGGAATTATATTGAGATGATGTACTAAGAGGGGAGGGCTGAATTAGTACCTCTAAAACTTTTCTTGGTTAGCCCATTAACCCTTAGTCATCAGTTTGTAAAATAACTTATCTATCTGTTCATCTTTCTTTATGTATTTGAAATCATATCATACATTCCATTTGATGTGTAACAGTAAAAGAAAAATGCATGAAATTTGATAACACATAACACAAGATATGGTATCGCAGAAAACTCCTGTTAAGGAAGTAAAAACTACGGTGGGGATTGTTACCCACAAAATCCACTATCTGCAAATAAGAAGAACTAGTTAAGGCTTACAATTTGGTCACTTTTGATGACCTACCCTATTAGGAGTATTACAGTGGAGACCTGTTAAGATCTAATTCATTTGAAGCTTTAGCAACACTATTAAGTGTGCACTCTGTTAAGAGATTTACAAAGGACAGTTAAATCTACCTTCTACAAAAGGATTTTAGATGTGATGCACTTGTTAGAATGCAACTACATAAGTCTTTGATCTGATGATAAATGCAATCTTCAATTGCTGATAAAAATAGATCCTATGAAGCTCCAAAAATACTATTAATCAGCCTTCCATGATTGAGTATTACCTTTATCTGCTCGTCGGTAGCCTCTGTGTGTTCTTATTAACTGATGTATTCTATTTATGCTCTTTGCATGAATTCTACCTTCTGCTCGTTAGATGATCTTTATGGCTATCAATTATTAGGAATTCATGTACTTACAAATGAGTACGAACATCTATTTATACTAATCTAGGCTCAATTCTTGATTCATGCATTTACACGTTAACTCTAGATTCAAGATATACAACTTGATCTTGATCTATAGTTAGATATGTTTTTTATTTGTTAGGATGCTTTGAAGCATTTACATAAAGCATGCATGACCATGTAATATGATTTAAAACAAAAATAAAACTCTATAAATAGATTTACATTACTCTCATCGATGTGTAAAACTCAGATCCATAATTTGCGGGTTCTTGATCTGTCTGTTGGTTCTGATGGTCAGTTTTCTTGATCGTCGGTGTTCCTTCTTGAAAATGTCATCAGGTATGCTTGTTTGTTCCTATTGGGTTGATTCTAGAAACTGTTCTAGAAATTGTGTTGCCAGTAATGCTTGTGTTCATCGGTAATGCTTGTGTTCGCTGGCAAAGATTGTGTTCGCTGGTGAAGCTTGTCACATTTATACTTAGCATTTTTCTCAAAAATTCTTTGTGTTGTCGGGTATGCTTGTATTTCACTGATACTGCTTATGGTTCACCAGTGATGCCTACTATCTGTTGGTAATACTTTCTGACTATGTTTTTCCTCTGAGTATACTAATGGAAAAATAATGTCATCAAAGAGAAGAAAAATGAGAGGCACATATGGAAGCCTGGCATAAAGATGATAGAGAAGAGAGAAATAGAACAAGGTAAAATAGTCATAATTGATAGATACTATGAAAAATATGGAGATTCAAACAAGCTTAAGATTGAAGACATTGTGATTGATCAATTACTTACTTTCAAAAAGACTCTATTAGAAATTGAAGGAAGTACACCTAAATATTTGTATGGAATATTGGAGATAAGAAAACACTTAGCATAGGTTGAGGATGACACAATAAATAATGAGGAAATTGATAACATGTTTCATGTAATATCCTTATAGGAAAGAGAAAGAATATTCAAGGAATTGAAACCTTTGCTAAGGACCAAGGTAAGATTGTTTAAAATCATGGTGAGGAAGTATGATGAAGTCACTGAGGAAACTCAGAAGGCACTAGAGAAAATATTGATGAACACTACTTCTAACAAGCCTCCAACTCCTAACACTACTTCACCTACATAATTACGAATGGGAGAAAGCTCAAAAGAAATAGAGACAAATGCTGAGAAAAGAAAACTAGATCCACAACCAAATTTCTATTTTTCTGGTGTACCAGTGACTCTTGACACATCACAAGATGAAAAGGATCCATTTGTAGGGAATGTAGACACCTCTATAGTAGATGAAGTAGAATAGAAAGAGAAAGTAGAGCAGAAAAAGGAAGAAGAAATGAAGACAAAATAGAAAGAGGATGAACAAAAAGAGGTAAACAAATCATCTATCTTATTATTGGTAAGCAGTGATGTAAATGTTGATACCATGGATGAAGTTGAGTTGGTCAAATTGGCATTTACTACACTAAAAAAATTTAAGGAAAGATCAGAATAGAAAGGTGACAAAAAGGCTAAAGTAATTACAAGAGCAATTGATACTATGAACAAATTGCTTCCAGTACCTATTGTTTTCAAGTACAAAGATGACATTGAAAATCTAAGAATAACACTTGATGAATTTGATGGGCATTATGAGAATTTGATAAAGATTGCAGAGGAGAATGAAGAGAAGAAATATTCAGAGAAGAAGCTATCAGAAATTTGCAAGTCAATCACATGGAACTTAGGCATTGTAAAAACTTGTTTGACAAATGCAAAGAGCTGCATTGGACATGGAAGAAAATTGTTTAGTTATTTCATGAATCCTATCAGACATGTTTAGAACGTGGAAGACATTATTGCCAAAGAGAGGGAAACTTTGAACAGTATGATGGATAGTTGTGAAGCATATTCACAATCTATAATAGAGTTAGACAAGGAAGTCACAAGAATTTTTGCAAAACTCAGTGTATTGGATAATGAGAAAGGGAGAGTATTAACAAGATTTAATTTGCTAAAGGGTTTAATCACTCCTAAGCTATCCATACTTGAGGCTCATCTATCAGACTTGAAGGAAGTGATAGATTCATTGACTAAATCTATGCCCACAAAATTGAAAGATGCTAAGACTGCATCATTTGCATTGAATGGCATAATTAATATCATTCAGTATTGTTCAAATCATGGAGTATAAAAGTGAAGATCTTGGAAGATTCCTTTCAAGATATTCTCAAACTAGTGAGCAAGCACTAAATCCTATTATTTTGTATGCACCTTTGTCATTGTTTTCAAAGGGGGAGAAGAGAGAAGAAAAAAAATATAATATAGGAGAAGAGAAGAAAATGGGAGAAGAGACAAGAAGAGGAAGGAGAGAACATAGAGGAGACAATTTTTTGTTGGAACACTTATTCATTTTTTTAAGTGTTACCATCAATGCCAAAGGAAGAGATTATTGGAAAGTGATCAATTTTGTGTAATGTGATTCACTTTTTGGTTTTCATTTATGGAAATAGATCTGGGTTACAGATCGATTCCTATAAAGATAAGTTTCGCTGATTCAGAAATTGACTAAGTATAGAAGCAGAGATTTAGAAGTATATTGGATATCAAAGATTGAGATTGATGAATTAGGAAAAGAAAGCTTAGAGGAAGACATTATGGGTATGTGTAACCTCCATCTAAGATCGATTTTGTTTTGGTAATGTCTATAGAAAGTTAGAAAGAATTGAAGATAGACAAACAGTAGTAGAACAATGATACAAAGCAGTTGGACAGTAGCAAAGATTGAGAGAGTATGATATGGACTCCAAGAAATCAGAGTTGGATTATGGTTTTTGATTACTTACACTTTGAGTATGTAAGAGTGCCAATTATACATTTATTATTTTCCTTACTAAATGTATTTGTATTAAGAGCCAACTTTGTAATATTTGTAGTATTCATACTAGGAGCCAACTTTGTAAAGTTGTGAGATACATATGTAAGATATTTTTGATAAAGATATATGATGGTTGGATGAGTATGTTTGAGTGAATAGTAGAACATAAAATGATAGATATCTTTGAAGAACTATAAAGGAACTATCTAAGCACTAGTAATGCTTATTTTGTTCATGACTGAGAACACTTTGGAAACAAAATTACTTTGTAAGAGCTATAAGCTTAGTTGGCCCCTAATAGGGTGTTGTGAACCTTGAACAGGGTTGTAATTCCTTTAACAAGGAAATGTACTATGTAATATTCAGCTCCTAACAGGCCAGGTCTCCTAATAGGGACATTATACTTTAGTACATTCTTGTGGGTACCATCCCCACCGGGGTTTTCCCTTGGCCAAGGTTTCCTCGAAAACAAAATATGGTGTTATGAGTACTGTGTCATTTGCTTACATTCTTTTCTTTACTACAAGTTTATGGTTATTGTTTAAATGGTTGAAGAATTTAATTAAGCACTATAATACTGATTCACCCCCCCTCTCAGTATTATCCAATCCTAACAATTTTATTAAATCTCTCTCTCTTTGACAAGAATGAAAAAAGAAATATATAGCTCTTCAGTAGCTAAAAATATCTCTGGTTTTTGGAGCAGTAAGTACCATGTAGTCTACTAATATATATGTGTTAGACCAGTTCATCATTGCATCAACATGATTGATATTCTAATTTTATGTAGGTTGATGCAACCTCCTAGTCAGCTTAGTGGCCAGTAGACAAGGTACGAACTCCTAGGCTACCTCTCAAGTACTCAAGTGTATCCTTCGATAAGGGTTTACTGAATATGTCTGCAAGTTGTTCTTTCAATTGTACATATTCCAACATCACTTGTTTATCTTGTACTTGTTCCGTCAAGTAGTGATATTTGATAGATATATGCTTTGTCTTTACATTCATCACAGGTTTCTTTGAAATATTTATTGCACTTATATTATCACAATAAATTATCACTGGATCAGTGATCTCTTCATTCATACCTTTCAAATTTGTTTTATCCATGCAATATTTGAACAATTTGCAGCAAAAGAACAATATTCTTCTTGTGTAGTTTACTGAGATATCCATCCTTTCTTTTTACTTATCCAAGTAACTAATCTTTCTTCTATACCGAATGCTCCATTAGTATTCCTCTTTCAATTATCAATGGTCCCAGCCTAATCAACATCAGTATAAACTTTTAGTTCAAATTTACCATCCCTTTTGTACCATAATTCATAGTCTTCAGTGTTCTTCAGATATCTAAAAATTCTTTTTTACAACAGTCATATGTGATTCTCTGGGGTTAGTAGAAAATTTCACAACAATTCCAACTATGTGTGCTATGTCTGGTCTTGTGTGAAAAAACATACATCACCTTTCCAATCATAGATCTATACAAAGTTTGATTTACCTCAAGTGTCTTATCTTCTTTTTTTAATTTTCATCTTATCACCATTGGTGTTCCAATGGGTTTAGATTATTCTATTCTGAATGTCTTCAAGACTTCCTTGGTGTATTTGGATTGAGTAATGTAGATACCTTCAGTATGTTGTAAAATTTGCAAGCCATGAAAAAATTTTGACCTCCCCAAACATTGACATTTCAAATTCTTTCCTCATTTCATTAGCAAATGATGTCCATAGGTTATCATTTACTCCAAATATAATATCATCAACAAAATTTTAGCAATAAGAGTTTTATCATCATTTCCTCCTTTCAAATACAAATTGTTGTTATCACTTGTTCTAATAAAACCAATACTAATAAGATAGGAATGCAGTCTTTCATACCATTCTCTTGGTGCTTGCTTCAAACCATATAATTCTTTGTGTAACTTACATACCATGTCTTTCTGATCAGGATCAACAAATCCTTCATGTTGTTCAATGAATACCTATTCTTCTAGTATTCCATTAAAAAATGTAGATTTAACATCCATCTGATATACTTTGAAACCTTTATATATTTTGTATGCAAGTAATATTCAAACTCCTTCAATTCTAGAAACGGGAGTAAAAGTTTCTCCATAGTCAATGCCTTCTTCTTGTGCATACCCTTTGCATACTAATCTTGCTTTATTTTTGGTTACGTCTCCATTCTCATTCAATTTTTTTCTAAAAATCTATTTGGTGCCAATGACATTCTTATCACTTGGTCTTGATTTTAATGCCCATGTTTTATTTTTCTTTATATGCTCAATTTCTTCATTCATTGCATTGATCCATTCTTCATTTCAAGTACATCTCTAACATTTTTAGGATCAAATTCAAAAGTCAAACAAGTATTGTCTTTTAACTTACTTCAAGTCATCATATCATCTCATTTATCTCCAATAATCTAATTTTGTGGATGATGTCTTCTCACGTATTTTGTAAGTTTAGGTTCAGTTCTTTGTCCTTTATTGTGTTTTCTAGTAGGTTCATGGTGATCGTGATCATGATCTTCAGTTGTATCATTTTCCTAATTCTTGGTTTGTGCTCCCTATTTCTCAGTAACATTACCTAGTTGCATGGTAATGTTAGGTGTCTATGTAGGCATAGTGTTAGGTTCTTCCATATAGACAAATCTACTATAATCTTCAGGTTCTTTCATGTTGTCCTCTTCATTCTTCTTAGCAAATTTATCAACTTTCACATTCGCACTTTCAATAATTTTTTTAGAAGTCTTGTCCAAAAATTTGTAAGCTTTACTTTTAGTAGAATATCCAAGAAATATTCCTTCATCACTTTTTGAATCAAATTTACCATTTCTCTCATCTTTCAGGATATAACAACGATTTCCAAATATTCTAAAGTAACTCAGATTAGGTGTATAACCATACCATATCTCATAGGGTGTTTTGTTTGTATCTTTCTTCAGTTGTACTTAGTTAAGTGTGTACACAGTAGTACTAACATCTTCTCTCCAGTATGTTTATGAAAAATTATTTTCAATCATCAGTGTTCTAGCACAATCTCCAACTGATCTATTTCTCCTTTCAGCAATTCCATTCTACTATGGTGTCCTTGGTGCAAAAACATGTCTTTTAATTTCATACTCAATAAAAAAGTTAGTGAACTCATCAAAAATAAATTCACATCCTCTATCAGATCTTAAACACTTCATCTCTCTTCCAGTTTCTTTTTCCACTTTAGCTTTGTACCTTTTGAACATCTTAAATGCTTCAGATCTTTCTTTTAGGAACATAACAGTCATCGAGAACTAAAATAAACTATATGTCCCCATAATAACTCTATGTTCTCATTGGTCAACATAGGTCTGTATGAACTAACTCCAAAATATCATTACATGAAAAATTCTTTCTCTTAGAACTAGATTTTTACATTTTTCCCATTTGACAATTCTTGCACATTACATGGTCTGGTTTAGATAAGCTCCATAAGACTCTATATTTTCTTTTCTTACTAATCTTAACCATGTTGTCAAAATTTACATGAAAAATCCTTTTATTCCATAACCATACATATTCATTCTTAGCCAATAAGCAGTTAGTTTCAGTAGTGTCAAAGTAGAATAGATTACCTTTTGATCGTTCACCAATGCCCATCAATTTTCTAGTTCCATCATATATTCTATCTTTTCTTCTCTCAAAAGAAACTTGGTGACCTGTGTTATTCAATTGTGAAACACTCAACAAATTATAATTAAGTCCTTTCACCCAATATGCATTCTCACACTTGATTTGATTTTTCAGTATTATAGTTCATTTTCCTTTTACTTGACAAGGTGTATCATTTCCCATTCTAACAGATCCACCATCATAATGTTCAAGAAATTCAAATTTTCCTCTAACTCCAGTCATGTGATGTGTAAAACCACTATCAAAAACCCAAATGTCATGTTTATTAACTTTATAAATAAGTTTTTTTATAACATACCCCTCATATTCTTCAGAATCTTCTTTCAAAGCTACAAATATTGTCTCAATATCTTCATCACTATCAAAACCAGTATCATTATCTTTATCTTTAGAAATTTAACAAGACTTTTTGCCTTTGTCTTTAAGATGCAAGGATGGTCAGTACTTAGGGTCAAAGGCACTCCCAGAAACCAAACCAGCTTCCAGATACACAACACAAAAGCAACAACACAATAAGGAGAGGAGAAAGAACAAATATCTTTCATTAATTGATCAAAATCATTACATGTCAAGCTGTAAGGCCTTCTTAGTTTCATCCATATACATTCAAATGAATTATAGAATTATCTTCATATATGTAAGGTCACAGACCTACCATCCAAATACCTCCACACTTAATCTTCTATCACAATCTGATACCAAATTCCTACTAAACTCCAAGAACTTCTACCTAAAATAAGAACATGAAAAAATAAAATACAAGAGTCCACCAAAGAGTTCAATACTCAAATACCTAAGAGAGACCCATATTTAGGTCCACATAGATCCCAATGAGAGACCACACATTAATTATGCCATGAAAATTAAATGTAGAAGTTGGCTAGATCAAGATAAGCAACTCAGTAAAAATATAACCGAGCAATAGAAACAACTTGGTAAATACATAACCGAGAAACATAAACCAAATCAGTGAAAGAAACCACCAAGAAGCCAACATATGCTAAGATCCATCAGTAAAGTAATACATAATAAGTAACTGAGATACAGAGTTACCAAGCACTTCACCGAGCAGCCTCCAAACAAGCTAAAGTTTTTGGTTGAGAAAGATTGCCAAGAACCCAAGATTCTCCTACATCAGACACCTGGGGTTAAAATAAATGATTCCTTGAATCACGTATTTAGTCCAACCTAAAATGAATCCAACTTAAATTGAGAAATCCAATATGAGTCCTCAATCGGTCTATTCTTCCATTTTATCTAATACTCCATGTATTCCTTTCTTCTAGTACTTCTTCCAAATCTCTGTTTTCAAATCTGTTCAACTTCCTCTATCCATTTCTTAGAATAATCACTCAATAGTGTCACTTCTTCATCAGTTTCATGATATTTGTACAAGTCTAAAATATTAAATATGGGTGATATATCCATGTCATCAGGTAATTCCACTTCGTAAGCATTTCTACTGTCAAATATTCTCAGTATTTTGCAAGGACCGAATTTCTCCATCTTCAATTTACCATATGTTCCAATAGGAAATATTCCTTTCTTCAAATGAACCATAACTGCATCACCAAATTCAAAAGTTTTATGTCTTCTTGATTTATCTACACTATTCTTGTATTTTTTATTACTTTTCTCCAACTTTTGTTTCACATCCTCATGCAATGTCTTCATGAACTCAAAAAAAATTTCTTCTTTAGCACTCCTTTTCTCTTCTCTAGAAATGTCTCTCAAGCCTGATATACCTCTTAGTTATGTTCCATGAACAATCTCAAAATGTATCTTTCCATTACTTTTATTTATTGAATTGTTGTATGCAAACTCTTCTTGTGCCAACATCAAATCCCAATTAATTGGTGTGTCTCCAACTAAACATCTCAAAAAGTTACCCAAACTTTGGTTTACAACCTTTGTTTTTCCATCAATTTGTGGATGAAATGTAGAACTATACTTCAACCCAGTGTCCAACTTCTTCCAAAGTGTTTTCTAGAAATATCTGACAAACTTACTATCTCAGTCAAAGATAATACTCTTTGGTAATCTATGCAATCTAACAATCTCCTTAAAGAAAAGATATGTTATATGTACTGCATCTGATGTTTTTCTACATGGTATGGAATTTTTCATCTTTGAAAATCTATCCACAACAACAAATATGGAATCATTACCTCTTGATTTCCTTAGTAAGACAAGAAAAAAATACATGCTGATATCACTCAAATATTTCTTAGGAATAGTAATCGGTGTATGCACACCAGTATTCTAACTTACTCCATTTGCAACTTGAAAAACTCCACAAATTTTCACAAATTTCAGAACATCCTTATATAAATGAGGCCAAAAATACCTTTCCTTAAGCAAACTCAATGTCTTATCAATACCAAAATGTCCAGCCAAACTACCACTATGTTTCTCCTTTATCAGATTAGTTCTCATTGATCCTTTTAGTATGCACAACTGAATACCTTTGAACAACATATCTTCCTAAATGAAATAATATTCATACTTACTTGATTGATTTGGAATAGGTGCTTTGCACACTCTCCACTCCTTGGAAAAATCAGGATCATTTTCATACAAATGCTTCATATCATCAAAACCAAGAACTTCAATTCTCATTTCAGCCAACAAAGATCTTCTTCTACTCAATGCATTAGCAACTTGGTTAGAAACTCCACTCTTATGCTTAATCACAAAAGTGAAACTCTGCAAATACTCTACCCATTTCATATGTCTCTGATTCAACTTATTCTAACTACCCAAATATCGTAAAGCCTTATGATCAGTATACAACACAAATTCACTCGGCATCAAGTAATGTCTTCATTTATTCATAGCTTGAACAATAGCATAGAATTCTTGATCATAGATAGAATATTTTATTTTAGCATCATTTAACTTTTCACTAAAGAAAGCAACAAGTTTACCTTCTTGAGTCAACACAGCTCCTATTGCACTTCCACTTGCATCACATTCAACTTGAAATACCTTATTGAAATCTAGTAAGGCTAACATAGGTAATTCAGCAACCTTCAGCTTCAAAGTCTCAAAACTCTTATCATCTCCATGTGTCTATTTGAATTCTCTTTTATCTCCTCTCATTGTCTCAGTCATAGAATTACAAACATAACTAAAATTTCCAATAAATTTCCTATAAAAACTTGTCAATCCATGAAATGATCTTACCTCACTAACATTCTCAGGTGTAGGCCACCTAAGTATAGCTTCAAACTTCTTAGGATCCATCTTCAGACCATTAGATAAAATAAAAAAACCTATATACACAAGTTCTTCTTTCATGAAGGAACACTTTTTTAGATTTATCAACAACTTTTCCTCTTTCAATCTCTACAATACTTGTCTTATATGCATCAAATTCTCTTCTCTAGTCTTACTAAATATCAAAATATCATCCAAGTATACAATCACACATTTATTCAATAATTTCTTCAAAACATCATTCATTAATCTCACTAATATACTCGGTGCATTAGTTAAACCAAAATGCATGACCAAAAACTCATACAAACCTTCTTTCATCTTGAAAGAAGTCTTCCATTCATCACCTTCTCTGATTCTGATCTAATGATATCAAATTTTCAAATCATTTTTGGTAAAATATCTTGCTCCACTCAAACAATCCATTATATCATCCATCCTCGGTATAGGAAACCTATATTTTATTATGATCTTGTTAATTTCTTTTGAATTAATGCACATTCACCATTCTCCATTCTTCTTAGGTGCTAATATAGATGGTACTACACATAGAATCAAACTTTCTTTGATCAAACCCTTTTTCAACAACTCAGGAACTTGTCGGTTAAGCTCTTCATTCTCAGTCGGTGTTAACCGATGTGGTGCCTTATTCGGTAAACTAGCTCCAATAATTAGATCCATACAATGACTAATATCTCTTACTAGTGGAAAACCATCAGGTACATTATCTAAAATGATCTCCTTGTACTCAGTGACTAAATTCTCAAATTTTACAGGAATTTCATCTTCTGTATTCTTACTTAGTTTGTTAAGAATCAAAGCATAGAAAACATCATTTCTTTTCAGATTCTTAACAAATAGTCTACCCTCCATCAAACAAACTTTCATAGATGTACATATATTTCCAATAGATTCTTCAACAAAAGGTAACAAGATTTTTTCCTAACCATCAACCCAAATAGTATATCTATTCAATCTTCCATCATGTATAGCATGTCTATCATACTGCCAAGGTCTACCCAACAAAACATGACAACAATCCATCAGCATAATATCACACAACACCTTATCATAATACTTTCAAATTTTTTATATTCATAAAACATTATTCACTCACCATTAATGTATGCTCATCCTTGATCCATGAAATCTGATAGGGCTTCAGATGCTTCATTCTTTCCAATTGCAAGTTTGTGACCATTTCCTCAGATGTTAGATTCTCTGATCTTCCACTATCAACAATTACCTTCCAAAATTTGTCAGCAACTCTATATATGGTCTTGAAAAAAAATTTCCTAGCAAGATCTTGCTTATCTTTCTCACTCCATAGTATCCTTCTGATCATGAGAATTCTTTCCTTCTCTGGTTAATTCAGTGACTTCTCTTGTACCAATGTATTTCTTTTATTACCTACTTTCTTTCTTGCATGTGTACACTCAAAATATCAATGTCCTTCTTTAACACAATTGTAACAAGTTCCTTGGAACCCTCTTCTCCTATAACCACCTCTGGAGTAATTTCCTCTTCCTCAATATGAGCTTCCACTTTTCTATTTGGTCTTTCCTTTATCTTGATATGTATCTAAAATTGATTTGTCTGGTTCAGATCTACTTTATTCACCATGAGATCTACCTCTTCCTCTAGGGAATCTACAACCTCTTCCTCTTTTTCTTTGTTCATATCTCTTGTTCCATTTCTCCTTAGCTTTTAGGGAAAATTGATATTCCTCTTCAATGCTTTCCTTCTTTACCAAGTTGATCTCATATTGTATAGAAATTCTTAATCCATTTAGATACCTTGCTATTTTTTCCACTTCATCCTAAACATATCCAAATCTGATGTCTAATCTATAGAATTCTTTAGTATAGTCTTTTACCGAGCTATCTTTTTACTTTAAAATTTGCATTCACCTAGTCAGGTTAATTTGGCAATCACAAGGTAGAAACTTTCCTTTCATTTTGTTTATCATATTATCCCATACATTTATCTTATCTTTACCTTTCTTCTTTTGATCCAATTGTAGATGTTCCCACCATAAGGATGCATGACCTTTTAGATTTTTTCTTGCAATCTTCACTTTCTTCTCCTCTGATATATTTTCATACTCAAAGTACTTTTCCATTTTAGTTATCCAATCTATCAATTTATCTAAATCCAATTTTCCACTATACTCAGGGGGATTAAACTAAGGTGTGGATTTCAAACTTGTCAATGCTCATAGGAATCTCTCTTCTTCTTGATCCATCATAGGTGCAGGTGCAACATTACCTTGCACTTCCTCTGATTCATCCTCACTAACATCTTCAAGATGTCTTCCTCTGCGTTGGGCTATCTTAGCAACTTCCAATCTTGTAGCCATCTATCTTAGCATATCAGCTAGACCTAGATCTGCATTTCCTCTCCCACGAACCATCTTGAATCCCTCAACAATTGTAGATCATATCGCAATCTTCTACCCCACAACAATATCAACCAACTAGGGTTAAGGCTTACAAGAAGGAACTTAGATCTCACATTGCTTTGATACCACCTGATGCAAGGATTGTCAATACTCAAGTCCAAAGGCACTCTCAAATACCAAACCAACTTGCAGATACACAACATGGAAGCAACAACACAAGAAGGAGAGGAGATACAACATATATCTTTAATTAATTGATCAAACTCATTATATGTTAGGCCGTAAGGCCTTCCTAGTTTTGGCCATATACATCCAAATGAATAATAGAATGATATTCATACATGCTAGGTCACAGACCTACCATCTAAATATATCCACACTTTATCTTCTATCACAATCTGATACCAAATTCCTACTAAAAACCAAGAACTTCTACCTAAACTAAGAACATGAAATGAATAAATAAAAGAGTCCACCAAAGAGGTTGGCACTCAAATACCTAAGAGAGACCCATATTTAGGTCCACATAGATCCCAATGAGATACCTCACATTAATTATTCTACAAAAATTAAATGTAGAAGTTGGCCAGATGAGGATAAACAACTTGGTAAGAAGATAACCGAGCAACAGAAACCAACTCGGTGAAAGAAACCACCGAGTAGCCAACATATGCTTAGACCTATTGGTAAAGAAAGATAGAATAAGTAATCCAGCAGTAGGGTTACTGAGCACTTCACCGAGAAGCCTCCAAACAAGCTAAAGAACAAAATCAACATATTTTTGGTTGAGTAGGATTTCCAAGAACCCAAGATGATCCCACATCACTTTTTAATCTTGATTATTCCTTCTATCATACTGTCGGTTATTTCTATATTCTCGGTCATCTTTTTTGTCATTAGATCTTTCATTTCATTCATCATTCTTTCTGTTAGGGCATCTTGCATAAAAATTTCCAATTTATTTATAGTTAAAACATATCAAACGTATTTTACCTTTATATCTTCCTTTGCCTTTGTGCAATCTTCTAACCATTAATGCTTCAAGTTTATCAAGTTCTTTATCATCACTATCATTGTCATTGTTATTTATAATCATGTGTTTGCTACCAAATTTACTAATTTTCAATGAATATATAAATGTAGATTCCATTGTAGGTACAACACTATTGTGAAAGTTATTCAGCTCAAAATAAATAAGTTTTCCAACAAGACTATCAACATTAATATTGTTTCTAGGTGCAACTCACATTTCATGTATTGCAAAGACTCTTATAGAGTAAATAGGTAGTAAACTTATAACAATCTTACTCACAATAGTGTCTTCATCCATAGTTCCACCAGCTCCTCAAATAGCATTTACAACCTCCTTGAGTCGGTTAATATACTGTGTTATGTTATCTCCTTCTTTCATTCTCATGTCATCAAATTTTCCTTGGAGACTTTCAGTTTTAGCTCTCAATACATTTGGATCTCCTCCATAAACTACTATAAGCTTGTCCCACATCTACTTGACTGATGTACATATCTTGATATCTTCAAATTCAGCATCAGGAAGAGAAGAAGAAATCTCTACCAGTATAATAGTGTGTTCATGTTTCTCTTTCATTTGATTAACAATCAAGCGTCCAGACGGTAGTGTTGGAAATGAGTTGAGTAACTTAGAGGGGAGGGGTGAATCCATTACCACAAAAACAAATCCAATTCTCTTAGATGTCTTAAACAAATTTATCACTATTTCTCGGTTAACATAGATATTCTACTATCACTCGGTTAACGTAGAATATCTTAAGATATTAACTATGATTATCCTTTAGTAATTAATTGCAAAAACATAAACCATAAAGAAAATAAAATGTACATAGATAACACCAAGATTTAACGTGGAAACAAAATATGGGAAAAACCACCAATTGCAACTAGTCACTATTTTTCACTCTTCTAAAGTGAGCCATGTTAGGAGCCAACCCCGTTAAAGGTTACAATAGCACAGTGTTAGTTGTGACCTTGTTAGAGGAATTAATCACCCTGTACGGAGTGGCCTTGTTAGAGGTCTTCAAACACTTGAATGTAGAAATGTCACCTTGTGAGAGGATTTAAAAAATACTGTTAAGTCTACTCTGTAAAGATATTTTGATCACTGCTACAATTGTTGGAGAGTAACAATGGATTGACCTATTTTGAGAAGAAACTATCTTTATTGATTTAGATCTCTGCTCTGGCTTTTAATTACTTGATCCTCACTGATCAGATATTCTGTTGCAGCTATGTATGTTCTATCCTTAATCAGAATCCCATCTAATTTTTCCTCTACACTTCACATTATAAACACATGTCTCACTTTCTTCTCTTCACAATATTCAATCCAAACTTGACCTTATATATATATA
>MU227069.1:2067869-2079556 GCA_018584345.1 Thuja plicata
AGTTTGTCAGCTTCATATAACCAATTAACCATAAAATATAAAATATTATTAGTCCGCTGTCACTAAAAGCATAACTCGGTTAATACTGAAATCCTTCAATGCGCGACCAAAATTATAATGCCTGAGTGTACTCGGTTAGAACTGAAAAACTTCTTTGGTCTTCTTCAATGCCCTAGAGTGCTTGGCATAAACTGACTATGATCGGATAGGGTTAGACATTTGTGTAAAAATCAATGACAATACACAATTGAATAATTTTCATCAACAATCTCCCTCTTTGGCATTGATGGCAACACAACATGTCATAATACAAAGAATTATAGAGAAACAAACATAAGAATCAAATTTTATTAATGTCCTTAGCTTCATTTTGATTCTCATCCAAAAACTCCCTTTGTCTTTACAATCACTGAAATACAAATTTCTCCCTCTTACCTTAATCTTTATTTCAGATAAAATTTCTCCTTCTGTCATCAATCTCTCCATCAGTAATGTTTATGAAATTAGTAATCTCTCCCTCTTTGACAACCAATGCCAAAGGCACCATCCAATACATATCCAATAAATTTGTAATGTACCTATTTGTACTGATTCATATGCAATAAGCTCTGAATATCTACATCAACATGTTAGGTCTATTTTGTAGCTCGGTTGATGCATCACTAAACTATCCATTAGTGAGCCTCAATTAGGGGAATCACCCCTAGTTTTCCTCTAAGATATTAAATACATCCTTATGTAATGGTTTATTGAAGATGTCTGCAATTTGTTCTTTAGTATTCACATATTCCAATCTTACTTCCTTGGCCTAAACCATTTCTCTCAAGAAATGATACTTTATTGCAATATCTTTAGTCTTAGTATGCATCATAGGGTTCTTTGAAATGTTAATAGAATTGGTGTTGTCACAGTAGATAATGACTGGATCTTGATTTCCTCCTTCATACCTGACAACAGATGTTTGAACCATATGATATTTGAATAATTTACTACTGTAACAACATACTATGCCTCTGTTGTAGATTCAAAAATGCAATTCTATTTCTTGCTTGTCCAGGAGACTAACCTCTTTCCAAGAAATAATTCTTCACCGCTTGTGCGCTTTCTATCATCAACACTTCCTTCCCAATCAACATCAATAAAAGTATTCAAATCAAATTTTCCTCCTTTCTTATACCATAATCCATAATCTTTAGTACCATTAAGATATCTCAGAATCCTTTTGATAGCCATTAAGTTAATCTCTCTAGGATTAGCTGAAAACCTTGCAACAATACCGACTGCTAATGCAATATCAAGTCTAGTGTGAACAACATATTGAAGTTTTCCAATCATGGTTCTGTAGGTAGTCTAATTTACCTCCTTTGAATCATCATCCATAGATAGCTCATGTCCAGTAGGCATAGGTGTTCCAACTGGTCTGGAACCTTCCATCCCAAATTTCTTCAGTATCTCTTTCATGTATTTAGACTGGGTAATATAGATACCATACTTCATCTGATAAAATTGTAAACCAACAAATAATTTGATTTCACCAAACATAGACATCTCAATTTCCTTACTCATAGCTTCGTAGAATGCTTTGGATAAACCATCATGTCTAGTAAACAATATATCATCAACAAATATCTCTGCTAATAGTATCTTGTTCTGAGGTCCTTCTTTGATGTACAAGATACTATTTTCATTAGTTCTCTAAAATCCAAAACTTATCAAGGGGTGTGTGCACCAAGTTGTGGACCAAAAAAGTGGACACATCTTTAAAAAAAATTCAAATTTCATATAACCCGATCAGGTTATTGAAATTTCAAAATTGTAGTAGGCTTGGTAACCAAGCCTAGACAATATTAATAAAAAAATTTAACTTTATAAGAACCCAATCGGGTTCTGAGATGTTTCAATTAACCCAATCAGGTTATTACACATATAATATTTTATAATAACCCGATTGGGTTCTAAGACATTCCTAATAACCTGATCAGGTTATTAGAAACATATTAGTTTTTGGACAGCCCACATCTTAGGCCATTTCTAACGCCTAAACCATAGAGCAGCAGAGCCTAGGAAACCAAAAATGCCACAGAACCCGATCGAGATTTGAAGAAAACAATAAATCTTCAATAATTTTTACATTTCCAAGCAATGGTGCCCTATAAGAAAGGTATGTATTATAGTTTTTTTTTTTTTTTTTTTTTATCAAATTAGGTTATGATATTGATTTTTTGTTTTTTTTTAAATTAATTTCATAACAAATTCATCAAACAACCCCAGAAGAGGAAAAATAAATGAAAGACCACCCCCCGCAAACCCTCCTCCAAATTCTCCTTGTCCACCACCATCGCCACCCATAAACCCTCCTCAAAATTATCCTCGTCCACCACCATCACCACCCATAAACCCTCCTCAAATTTCTCCTCGTCCACAGCCACCGCAACCCGTAAACCCTCCACATGTGCCATTAGATCATGTAAATGCAACACAAGAGGACCTCGTGCAACACCTTAACCAAAATAGTGCACAAATTAATATATTAGTCAATAGGTTAAAGGCTTCTGGTCTTCAGCATCACTCTACCCTCGGCACTACATTAGAAAAAATGTCAAATAGGTCAAATGAGGCGTCTCAAGAGGTGAAAAAATGGGGTTCATGGACAGATAGGTGTCATACATATTATGCTGATAGTTTATCATATGAGGATGTGAAAATAAAAGACATAAAAATGTGACATATGTGCCCTTTTTACCGATCCTAATACTAGCAATTCCCTAGAACTTAATACAAAATGGTTTCCTATACATTGGTGTGTTCATAGGGGGATGAAATCATCTTTTTGGGATAGGTGGTACATGGTATTTTACGAATGACCTTGTAATAATAATGAGATGCCTTTATATTTATTGAAGAAGCTATACTATGAGTTTATCATTGGCAAGAATTTGAATTACTTTGACTTTCGTGAGTTCCAGGGTAGAGGGAGAGGCTCTGTGTAGGCTAGACCTACGACACATAGGATTAACTGACCACAAGAGAGGAGGTGTAATATGAGAAAACCCTTCATTCATGTTGTGGTCCCAGTAGTGGTGAAGTAGTCTATGGATATACAGACTCTTCATGTAGCTACATCATTGACTGATGTCATTATCCAACATGGCACTCAGTTAGTTGGAGAGGATAGATCAGTGCCTATGACACCTCCATATTCATCAGATGAACCATTAAGATCATCCCATCATGTGCCTAATCCATCAGCATCAGATGCACCATTAGGATCATCTCATCCTGTGTGAGCTCCATTATCATAAGATACATTTGCAGGGTTAGCCCAGCCCATTGAGCATATCTGCATTAGTTGTAATTGTACATGTGATGGGGTAGATAGCCAAGTGAGTCCAGATGGTTCGACATCCCAGTCATGTGTAGATTGTGGCAGAAGATGCCAGGAATCCACTACTAAGGATGTGGCCCTCACATATGATCTGTTGTCAATGGTGTATTTTACTGAGCCGACATGGGTTTGTTTAAATTTTTGTTTTGACATGCTATTTTAATTAATTACCTAAATCTGTTAAAAGTAAATAAAATTTTATGTAAAGAAGAATCTAAATTGATACATGAATAATATGCATTATAGGGTGTAGCTGGTGGTACAAGAATGCCAAGGAGTGCTCATTATACTACACCTAGATGGGTAGCTCAAACACCTGAGGTAATTTTTATAAATATTCCTAAAATTCAATAGTATGTTGTTTTGAAAATATCATATCTTAATAATTTGTATGGTGGTAACTTAGTGTATGTTTGTTTGCTATTTCTTTATGGTCAAAGAATTTTTCATGTCTAGCCATCATGACTAAAATTGATTTGAACTCTCACCCTCCATCCTTGGACTCAATTCAACCAATTCTTAACTCATACATAGACTCATACTCCAACCAATCACTTTTTGGCTTCTGAATCAACCTTGAACATCATTCAGAATATCCAACCATTGTTCTTTTACTCTTATTTCTTGTTCAAAATCATGAATACAATCTCTGATTGTTCACTGATTGTGATTATACTTAATCATTCAATACACCTCCATGGACTTCAGAAGACTCCAAACATATAACTTCTAAGACACCCCAAGGACCCCTCAACTTATCACAAGGTCCTTATCTTATCACTCAAATCACAATCACTTTCTAGTTCAATAAAATTTACTCTTTGGCATTTCACTGTCATACTAGGATAGTCCCCATATACTAGTCTATATCTTCACCATAGACAAGAACCCATCTAAACCCTAGGTTCATAAGCACCCCAAATATTTTCATCACTTCCCATACCACCTACTTTGATGCAAGTGTGAAGGGTATGGTGATCCAATCACTAAATCCCTCAATTCTCTATAAAGAGTGGCAAACTCTGACCATAGTGTACCAATCTCATGACCATAGTGTACCAAGTGGATCATAAGTGCCCAAACTTGGAACTAGGCCTCACAATTGGATCTCAATGATAGCCTAATTCTAAAGCCTTGAACTACAAGATGTCTTGGGTCCCTTTGGGCCAAGAGTGCACTGATAACATCAAGGGTCTACAATCTTCATGAGACTCCATGTGCTAGGAGGTTCTCCTGCACCACACTCTCAACCTAAAATCACTCTAAATCCCTCCATGCTAAGGGTAAACACACTAAAACATACTCACTGCCAGGCTATAATAGTCCCATTACCTACTACAAAATTGGTCCTAACCTTTGATCCCCATGAATACAATCTGGACCATCCTTCTCTAACTATGCCTACAAATTTGTTAAATAATAGTCTTGTGTGTGAAAGAAGAGTTAAAAATTTTATATTGTAATAATGGTTCATAAAATTTGATTATAAACTTGTGATAATAGATTTGTGGAGCATAATAATTTGTGGAATTCAAGTGAATCATAATTTTCATTGTAAACTATTGCTTATATATTTATTTGGTGTTTTAATGGGCTTGTTAGGGGCTCAGATTTATAAGATTGAGGATGCCACCCTTTTTTCCATTGAATTTTGTTACGAATAAGGTGTCTCAACCTTGGATGATTCCTATTCTTATTATTATTTTTTTTAAATGTATTTCTTGAAAATAATTTAATTAAGTGTGAGTGTACATGTCAAGTTGGCATGTTGATGTGTCACTCCACTTGATGTGTCGGCATCTTGAATTGTGTGTAAGGAGATCATGGCTGAAATAGTTATGAAGGATTCCTATGACACATAAGAGATATTTCTAAAAGATTCAATGATGGGTGAAGACATGCAATGACATGTGGCAACTAATAAAGTTGAGTACTGTACACTCTTCCACAATCGTGGGGTTCCTATTTTCTCAGAGAATGGTAAAACCCTATTACAACTATCTTTGGAAGTTGCCCTAAAAAGGAAAGTGCATGATATAAGCATTTTTAGGGTTGCAGATAGATATAGAAAAAGAGTGTATTTTTGGTATGATTTGGTGCTACTGGATTTGTCTTTGAGTGTCGATTGTCTCCTGAAAGAATTTGCATTGCAAGTGTGTTGTAACCATTGTGTTGAAGATAATACATTGTGCAGGTTTTGGAGTGCTGGGGTTTTTTACCGAAAGTTTTTCCCCGGGGTGAATCATTGTGTCATTCTCTATTTTCTGTATGCATGGTATATGGCTGCAATATCATTGTTAAAGTAGTTAATGAATCTGAAATTGTAAGGATTTAAAAGAATTTTCACAATACTTTCCTTTAGAGATTAGTGTAGGAAGTTGTTTCTGTACCTGAGTTTCCTTTCAACTTTGGCTTAGAGAGCTATGTGGTATCAGTTTTTGCACACCTCTTGTTTATAGTTTTAGTTGAACTCATGCAGTATCATATTATTTCTCTTATGTTATTTTTTTTGTTAGACTACCCCACCAAACTCGAGGTCATTAGGAAAGAGGAAGAAATCATCGGGGACATTGAAACAAAAAAGTATTAAGTCCAATTTAAGTATATTTGTTGAAATGTATTATGAACATTTCAATGTAGTTTATATTGATGAATGCACTTGACTTTTTTATTGTATACATGTAGAATTAATTGGGTTTCACTGAACTAATGAATGCCCCAGACATTGCTGATGTTCAGGAGAGGGAGGAGGTAACACATTTTCATATTTACTTTAAATTGCATTCTTTTTTGTTGAAAATATTTTAGAAATCATGTTCTTCTATTAGTATGTCATTTTCTACAAATTTTCATACAAGAATTGGTCATAGTTGCCTCAAATGAGGTGAACCCTTCTCCACTTCCTAGGGATCCCTTGCCTAGCACATGAGATCCAGTTGCGGTATGCATTTTCTTTTTAGTCCATGAATTTTTTATTTTTTAATATTTCTTATTTATAACATGTATTTTGTATTATTTTTTTTGTTTTAGGACCCTTCATGACATCTCGTCATTCCTCCACCTGGCCATTTTTCTAGGAGTCTCTCTCACCCTCTATGCAGCCCATTTTGTTTATCAATCAACCCAAGCATAAGAGATCTAGCTGAGGCTTCAGTATGAAAATTACAGCCCAATATTTATGTATTTTGATATTATTTTGAGATAATATATGGCTTAACATTTGAATTGTTCTTGTGCAGAGACTTAGTGAACCAAGTGTTGTTGCAAAGAAGCTCAATTTTGATGATCCACCATAGTCATAGATATATCAAGACATTGTATAGATCTAGTTGTGGTCATTGAATGACCAAATTATATATATGTGTGTGTGTGTGTGTGTGTGTGTGTGTGTGTGTGTGACTGTGATATTTGTACATTGTATATATCGACCTGGACATAGTTGATGTCATTTTTTGTTACTCTATTATGGATTTGGCATGTACGCCATGTATTGATATGTACGCTATTATTGTTCATTTTGGTATATAAGAAAATTCAAATTTGATCCTTGAATTTGTTGGTTGGATGTTTATTTCTTAAGTGTATTCTTGGTTCACATGACTTGCGTATATGCATGTGTGTTTTGATAAATTAATGTACTTGTGTGTGTACTTCATGTATATTCATGTATGTGACTCATAACCTAAATTCATGTGTACGACCTACGTGAATGACTTAAGTGAATTCATGTCTATAATTCATAATGTATGTATTACATGTTTGCTCCAGGACATAAGAAATTTTATGAGTTAAGTGAATTAATGCTTGATGTCCTACATTTTATTTAGATGTATCTTTCATGCTCTATTTGTATGCACTCCATTAATTAAGTGAATTTATTTTTGTAGGTGTATCTTTCATGCTCTATATAATGTTTGTTGGGTACACCTGGGAAATTATAGGGGTCTTTGGTGCAGGGAATCCAAGCAACACCAGGCATGGATAAAAGTCTTCATTGGTTCATCTTCACATATTTTTAATCATGGTTAGATCCTAGATATCAACCATTCATTTTGACTAGATTGGTCTCATTGTAAAGTCAATCCATCTAAGGTGTCTTTATAAACCTAAGGTTGATTATACTCATGACCTATGATAAGATAAGTAGGTTTGATGTTTTTGGTCTAATAAATATCCTAATTTAGGATCTAAGGGTCTTATAAGTCCTTTCAATAGGTCTAAAGGTCCTAATAGCAACATTTTGCAACATTGTCAAAAGTTGCACAAATGTTGTCAAAAGTTGCACAAAAAGTTACAGTGTTGCTTAGTTGAAAGTTGCTTAATGGTGCATATTTCAAACCATTTGTCATGGGACCAAACCATCAGCTCCATAAACTCTAGTTGGCCAGGTAAATGCTAGGGGAGACCCTTTTTCTCTTGCGAACCATCAATAATGTTTCGACGCAAGTCAGACCAAAGTGTTCCCAAGATGCACTAAGCCAAATTGGGCAGTGATTTTTGGAGAGCCATATCTTGGACCTCATGAAAAATATCAAAGATATGTGAAGTAAAAAAGGACCTTCTTGGGAATTCCTAGAAGCATGTGGCTTAGTTTCGAGAGATTCCACTCGGATTCCATTTGCCGACCTAATCTCGGTTGGTGCAAAAAGTTGCAGTGTTGCTCAGTTGAAAATTTCTCAATGGTGCATATTTCAAACCGTTCATCGTGGAACCAAAACATGTGCTCCATCAACTCCAATTGGATGGGTAAACATTTAGGGAGATCCTTTTTCATTTGAAAACCATCAAGAACATTCTGGTGCAAGTCGTACCGAAGTCCTCCAAAGGTGCACTAAGCCAAATTGGGAAATGATTTTTGGAGACCCATATCTCTGACCTTGTGACAGATATCAAAGATCTCTAAAGTGCACAAGGACCATATTTAGAAGGCCTACAAGAATGTGGCTCAGTTTTGGCAGATTCCACTCAGATTCCATTTTCTGACCTGATCTCGGTTAGTGCAAAAAGTTACAGTGTTGCTTAGTTGAAAGTTTCTCAAAGGTGCATCTTTCAAACCATTCATCATGGGACCAAATTCTGTGTTCCATCAGCTCCAGTTGGCCAGGTAAATGTTGTCACTGAGGTTTGCACCCTTGCTGAAAGCTTCTCTAATAGCAACCTAGTGAAACATGGAATCAACCTCCAAGCTGTGGGACTTGAACTACGAGGTTGAATCTCCGGAGAAGGCCGGCTTCCTCTACTATCAGGATGCACCTAAAACTATCTCTTGCAAGGAAAAGGGAGAAGGAGATGTAGAAAACCAAATTACTTGAAAAGGGAAAGGTGATACACCAAGATAGGGCCTACTTTCTTCTGCCTTGAAACTGCACTACACATCCATATAACTCAACTAACACAACTTCTACCACATGATCCTTAGCAAACATGTGAAGGTGAGAGACTAAAATTACTACAAGGGAAGAGAAAACTTCACAATACAGTAATCCAAGAAAAATAGACACAACACATAATGAACCAGAATCAGCTTGATCAATAAGGCGTAAAACATCTACTCAGTTATTGATTGCAAAAGAGGATAAACATGAATTACACAAAATGAGGCACAAGGTAATTACGATAACAGCAAGCTGTCATAGAACCATAAGAGAAGTAGATGGATGAAAGAATTAGACACAGGAGAAAAAATACTACAAATATCAGACTACTTTCAACCCTTTCTAAAATCCACCCTTTTTCCATATATAGGGTTATGACCATCTTGGGATCCCTTAGGATGCAACAAGATTTGCATGATCATGAAAACCCTAACCCTAAAACACAGGAGAGAGGAAAAGAGAGAGAGAAGGCAGTCGAGAAAGACCGAGTTAAAAATAGATATTCATGGATATTTTCCTGACCTTCTCGATCTGGCACTTGGAATCAGATTTGTTAAATGGCGGCTAGCAGCATTTATGTTCAGTCTGAATAGTCATGCACACCTGTTCACCTATACTCCTCTGCAATAACTGACTCTCTTGTCCATGAACAGTGCATGGCCAAGTGTTCTCCTTGTCACCGCCTAAGACTTCTTCTCCTTTCTCTTGGTACTTCTGGAAACTCAGTCAAATTCTGTTCCGCTCTGCAACACGTTGAATTTACGCCTGTTCACCGACATTGAAACAAATCTATTCAAATGTCGGTATACTGCTCTGTGCATGACCCCTGTGACTAGAACCTCCTCTGATCAAATCTGGAACACGAGCACAGAGAAACCATGGCTATCAAGCGTTCACAGTGCCAAAACTACCGCCAAAAATTCAAAATCAAATTCCTGCGACCACGCGACAATGGCTAGTCTCTAAGTCGCGAGCATTAGACACTGACCCTGGTTAAATCTCACGACCTGGTGACAAGGCACTTTTTAAAATCTGTTTAACTCAGGCCTAAACCTAGCGACAAGGCGACTGTGTGAAATCAAAGTCACGAGTCATTTTACTTAACTCATCATTTGTCTAGCGACCCAGCACCTACCTGCTACCCTTTAACCATCACGGCTTGTCTCCTGATCGCCAGATGCTCATGCCTCTTTACAAGATAACACGACAACCCTTATTCGCTAAGTCAAGTGATCCATTTCCTCTGTTTGGCGATCACCCGCCTGAAGACCCACATCACCTACCATATGCCATTTGTCACACGGGCACTGATTACTTTTTTGCACACTGGGACGCTGAGTCACCTCTCAGTTCTGGCGACAAAGCGACCAAGGGATGGTAGCCAAGTTGAAAGACACAGACAGAATATTCCTTTCGGTCAAGAGACTACGCGACAAAGCAAAAAGTAAAGTCAGGAGATAAAAGGGAATATTCGCTGAGGGTCACGCGATCACCCGAAAACCACTAGCCCCGTGACAGATGTCATCTTTTCTTTTGTCCATGTAACACTTTCTGAACAACTGAGTCATAGCTCCTCAAGCGACATCCCGACTGAAGGAAATCACTTAACATGAAACAGTTAGTCGCATGGTCGGGAATGTTATCTCTGAATCACCATTTAATCACGAGACCACGCGACTGAAGAAAGAGCCTAACCATTTGACCAAGCTAATCAAGCGATCATGTGACATGAAATAAGCGCAAGGTCGGGAGACATTTCACTTACTTTCTAATTCCTCTCGCGATCACGCGACTGAAGGTGGGTCCCGTTTCCTTATGTGACTTGCTCATAGATCTGGTGATTACGCGACCGAAGAGAGGTAGCCAAGTCAGGAGATAAAAAGGGAATATTCCAAAACATCACCAGACCACGCGACACAAGGAAAAGCAAAGTCGGGAGAAAGAAAAGAATATTCGCCCAGGCTGAAGCGATCAAGCGACTTGAAAATAGCACATGCCATAAGTGACTTAAAAAAGTAACGTTGAAATAAAACGAGCCAAGGCATAGGGTTTATTACATCATTTGCATGAAAGATTGAGGGTTTACAGGGTTCTGAGGGGTTTAGACAAGAAGCCTGGAAAAACAAGATAGAGGAAACAAGACAGGGCAAACCAGGTCAATTGCACAGAAAGGGAAATTGGGCAACATTTTGGCGACCTCTGCGGGATGCTTGCCTGCTAAGCATAAGGATCAGTTGCCTTAACAAATCCATTGGGCATGGAGTCATTCTCAGAACACAAAACTTCGACAGGGAAAAACTGTGCACGAGCACCTAATCAAACAGAAAGCAGGAAGAGAAGCACCAATATTGATGCAGGAGCATCCTGGGTGTAAGAGCAATCTTGCATCACCCAAAAATATTTCTGTTTTTATATTCAATAAGGGTTATTTTGTGCAGAACTGCTATTTATGGAAAGTTACTATTTTTGGTAATTTTTGCATGTGCTCAGAATGATCTGATTTCTTTCTTGGAGGTTCATTTTGGTCATATAAGTCTGCCAGTAAAGTTTCACTGCCAGATCAAGTATATATTGGAAGATATTGAAAATTTTCGGTATTGGCAGTAGGGTACAGAAACTTTGAACTCAATTTTGAAGGCTTTAGAGGATCCGGATGAGGTCAAAGAATTTGGGCGACAAGCGCTTGCGCTGGTCAAGCCTATAGAGTGCTTCGTGGCATTTCCAAAATGGGGTTATAATAGCCGATCGGGTCAACTGGTGATGACTTATGGTCTTTGGAAGTTGGGCCACCTGAAATGGCGAAAAAAATAATTTTCTTCAAAATTTCTGTTCGGGTTTCAAAGGTTATCTTGAGCCGACTATGATGTAATAAAATGTAAAATAAAATAATTCTAAGTTTGGTCGGCCTTATTCTGGAACCTTCCCAG